>JACMIF010000712.1:15579-33020 GCA_014805445.1 Diplogasteroides magnus
ATCCGACGATACGAGCTTCAGTGATTCCGAGAATATCGGTTTTGATCTTGGAGAGGGCTAGGGAAATTTCCAGTTGACGGGCTGTTGTAGATAGTGAACGGGCATTGAAGGTGGAGATAACAAGGGAAGAGGGTTTCCTTGCCATGGGGAGGGTCTAGTCTGCCGCGGGACCCAAGCGCTGCTGGTAGACGATTCTTGATGTGAGGGGAAGAAGAGAGGAGCAGACGGGACGACCACTCACGAACGGCGCAACAAACAAGAATTTTATAATACGTATATAAAAAGAATTCATCAAGCGATAGGAACGAGATGATAAATCAGAGAAAATAAGTTATGATATGACTATGCAAACCTTCTCTGCATGCCACATGAACTGATCGCAACACTCGCAATAAGTGGGAACATGAACGACATCTGGACGGAATCGATGGCCATTGTACACCTGAATGAATAGGAGACATTACTCTAATCCTTTAGAGGGAAAGTGACTAACAGGACGAATTGTACAGAGAGGACAACGAAACATTTCACACTGTTAGTGGAAATGACCATTTGGGTAATGGACAGTGAATGGATACGAATAGAGACACACTATACAGTGAACGGACTACGATCATCCACCCACTCACCACTGTTACATCAGACTTTCTTCGCTTCTTTCGAACACTCTGAATTCGGAACTTACAATATTTTGTACTTTTCTATCTATACGGGTTACTATTTTCTACCGTTACTAGCCCACGACATTTCAATTAGTGAAACTGACCTTGATTAATCCTCCCGCAGTTGTTTTCTGTTTGCTTTGTCGTTTCTTGTGTTGTTGCATGAACTCGTTTAGGAATCCACGGAAAGCATTAAGTCCGAGAGTCGTTGGGAAACAGACTTTGTCCGCTTTACAGGCCTAAACATGCATCGGTTAATGAGGATATACTCGATAGTGAAAACCTTTGTCAGCAATCCCTCGAACGTGTTGATTATGTCCTTATACTTCAGAACCGCTCGACCTTCCTGAATATATTCAATGATTTGTCACGGCATTCAATATCTGGACTTACATCAAGAACGGCTTCGTATCCGATCAATTCCATATGGAATTCCCTCAGAGACTTCTTGAATATTGCATCCACAACAGTATCTCTTTTGTTCTTGTCCACGTCCAAATTGGCTTGTTTCTTGAAAATAAAAACACTCAATAATCGCAAATCTTCGGTGGAAGCAACGATTTGATCGGATGGATCGGTCTGAAAAGAATGAGTTATCCGTTATTCGTCATTGTTTTGAATGACCTGTTGTTTAGTCTTAGTGAGATTGAATGTTGTTCCCATTGACATAGGACTAGCAGGAGATGTTGATGCCCTGTTCTGTTTTGATCGAAGACTCAATTCCCATGGCCTTCGGAATTGTTCCCCTCTGGTTGGTGATCGAACAGGAGAAGTTGGAATACATGGGATTGAAGGGGCGAAGGTTACACATTCCTTGTGGAATGTCATCTTACATCCTGAACACCTTCCTGTATTCCTCATTCCTCATTGTCCTCACTTGTGCACTTATGTGCCTGTGCCAATAGTCCACTGAGTGGATTATTGCATATTGCACATGGTTCTGCCCTGTGAAGTCTTGATGCTTTCAATGCGTGCAACTGTTTGGGAACATTCTCAGGAGCAGTCAATTCTCTACTGAAATAATGATCTTCTTCACTGACTTCGTATGTTCTGACCTCTCCTTGGAAGGACCTGGTGTAACTTCTTCGTATATGTTTCCACTTTCAGTTCTCCTTCCTCCAAACAATGCCTTCAGATTCTTCTTTGCCTTGATGAATCCCATCTTGGACGCTGATTTCTTCTTTGCACCTTGACTCGCCAACTGAAATGGAATGATACCTTCACTCCTTTGAACGTCCTCTAGTCTACAGTCAAATGTCCTACCAATCGTACCTCCAGTTGTGCTAGATGGTCGTCATTCCTTATGATTTGATCACTTTCTGTACTCGCAGCTCGTCTCAGCATCTTCAGTTTTGATGTAGACGCTATCGGTGCCAGACTTTGTCTGAATCAAATTCATCATGGATGATCTATCACAGGTCGATCAAATACCTTCTGTAGACATCCGGAGACTCCTCAATGAGCTTCAATTTGGTGTCCTCCAGAATGAACGTAGCATCTGCATCCAGAAGAGTGTCATCATCCATAAGATCGTCGTCATCTTCATCTATGGCATCTTGTGTGGTCACTTCAGTACTCGAATCAGAGGAAGTACTGGCATATGCATCCAGGGAGCTGAATCACAAACATTCACAATTGAACATAGACAAATGCGTACGATGGGTCATCGAGGTTGAATGTTGGCAGTTGGAATGTCTGAATCTTCGAGATCTTGAATACTGGCTTGTCCCTCATCCTTCCAGTCAGTTCACCCAATCTGAATTAGAGAACAAGTAGATGAGGCAATGAAAAGAATGCTCGCCTGGCCCTTGCTTGATTTCCTCTAAATGCAGCTTGTAATGCCATGATTGTGTCTCTTATTTGGCTGTACTTCTTCTCTTCACTGTATCTCCTCCATGTTGTCTGTATTGTACGGGCAGATTCAGCTTGGAGTCTCAAATTATTCCGCGCTTGCACTCCTCGAGTTAGAGCCTTAACATCTTATTTTCTGCAGCCCAGTTACCAATTAGACAAGACAGGATTGAATATTCGCTATTTATGTGATTTAAGATTGTCTACCTGCATCTTGATGATTCCAGCCTTTAGCTTGAGGAACTTCTTCCTTGCTATTTGAGTCCTGAACCATCTCTGCAGATTATCGATGTGTTTCATTATTGAACGATGCAGTTCATCATCCAGAATCAACTTCTCCGCTTCTCGCATGAAGATCTGCAAAGTTTCCCCATGTCATTTTCCAGTTATTATATTGCGTTATAAGTTAACATTTCATGTGAACGAATGAATAATGAACCTTGCTGTGACCGTATTGAATGTTTGCAGTCTCAATGAGTGGATGATTGAGAATGAATTCTGCAATGTCCTCTTCATTACTCTCCAATCCCTTCGGAAGAAGAATTCGGTACTGTTTGGCAAATGCCTGAAACCATTTCATTTTCCCTTTTCATGTGAATGACAGAGGTATTAACAACTGAATTTGACTCACTGGATATTCTATCCTGACACTGTATCCCGCACGTCGAATTCTCACAGTCTCCAACATTCCCGTGTATCGAAGTTGACGAAGGATGATCTTGTCATCGAAGTGGTTCGCAATCTGAAGGACAACGAAATTAAAGCTAGGTGGTTGTAATATATGGAGACGTCACTAGTATTTCAGCCTCTTAGTATTGAGAAGACTAAAACATCGGCGTACCTTCTCATTGTTTGATTTGATGCACCGAATGAAATATGGCGTCGCATGTCCAAGATTCGTCATGAGTCTGTTCAGAGAGTATTGGAACTGTTTACTGACTGAATTGGGCTTCTTCGAAGTCTGTCTGTTTCCAATCAATCCCTTCACGATCTAAACATGGTCAATACTCTCACGAATCTCTCATTACAGTAACCTTCAAACTCTGTAGAGTGCTTATCCTCTCTTCACTCTTCGGTTTTGCCTGAGTCCTCTTTGCTTGATTGACGATTGTATTGAACATTGAAGTGTCACAGAAGTCGGGAATTGACACTTTAAGTTCTCCTCTCAGGAATGCGGACAATTGAGAGTCAGAGCTTCTTCTTGCATGGGAAACGCCTCCAAGGGCAGCAGTGGCAGAGAGATGGCCCGCTGATTCTGAACGCGAGTGTCTTTCACTATCCAATGATGCAGATATCTTCTACAATACATCGATAATGTAAAACAATCATATCCTTCCTTCAACAAACCACTCCTCTGTAGTCTCTGTCCTGCTTGTTTGAATGCATTCATTGCTCTGAATGTCGTCCTCAGTAGATGCCATCTGTAGACAGCAACAGGATCTGTGCTCAGTAGTTGTCGCACAATGGTTGTCTTGCTACTCTTCAGGGTCAAAAGGACGTCCTGTCTCATTAAGTCCTTGTTCTTCTCACGAAAACCCTACATGGATTGAGATATCTTGAGGAATCATCTGTATTGCAACTCACAGTAATCTGGTACTTCACTTTTCCTGCGTAATGAGCAACGATGAATGCTTGTTCACGTCTTTGAGGAGTCTCGTAGTATTCGTTGTTCTCAATTACAACAGTATTCATAATGGGAATAAATTAAATTCATTACATAAATTCAATAAATTACATTAAATTAATAAATTCAATAAAATATATTACATAAATTCAATGGGAAAGACTTCAACCTTGAGGAATTGATTCAACTTGTCCAGCATGGATTGATCCGTTCCACTGTTGATTTGACTTTCCTCGTCAATGAGACGAAGAAGACCGTATGGTTTATTCTGTAGATGAACACTTTGGAATGAAGAGAGGGATTAGATGTACCTGGAATAGTTGGACACACTCTGTGTTGTCTGTGTATTCGATGTTTGTCCATGAGATACCCTCCTTCAGATATTCTTCCTGCAAAACAACAATCACTTCCTCAATCAAAAGAAGAGGAAATTGACCTGTTCGAATTGGAAAATGTGTTGGTTGAAGTAACGTTGAAGATGTTCGTTTGCATAGTTGATACAGAGTTGTTCAAAGGAATTGAACTGTCCTCCAACATCTTCGAACCCGAAGATGTCCAGAATTCCTGAGAAACATATATTTCACACCAGTGACACCGAGATCTTCGCAGATAGTGATTATGATTCAAAGGGCGTACCGATATAGAATCCTTTGCAACTTGTTTCGTTCTTTATGAGTGCCTGATTGACCCTCAATACAATCCAATGGAAGAGGGCG
This sequence comes from Diplogasteroides magnus, assembly GCA_014805445.1. Classification (NCBI taxonomy): domain Eukaryota; kingdom Metazoa; phylum Nematoda; class Chromadorea; order Rhabditida; family Diplogasteroididae; genus Diplogasteroides; species Diplogasteroides magnus. Next base: position 20,433 of record JACMIF010000712.1, read on the forward strand.
TTGTACAAACATTTGGCCATTGCATCGCGCGTATTGTTCGCCTGAATTCAAATTCTTTTCAGAATTCGATTGAAAACTGGACAGAAGCCTAAGCAACAAACAGAATGTTTGATGGAAAAATCATCGATGTTTCTCGAAACATTGAAATATGGACGTAATGTACGTGTAAAACTAACGTCAGCGAGTGAATAACGGGCGACGACAGTCTCATTCCTCATCACTGTTTTACGTACAGTCAGCGACTGAAATCGAATTATATTGAAACATTTTCGTTCGGAGAATATTCGTGACACCAATAATCGATTCAGTTAGAACACTTGATTATCACACTTCATTCTGACTAGGGGTTCAAAATCGGTTTTTTGTCGTCATTCTTCTCAGCAGAGCTGTTATCTATCAGGGAGGAGAGACAACAGCGTTCCGGAGAATAATGATGGCAAAGATACCGATTTTGAACCCCTAGTTCGGACCACTCCTCAAAATCATTACGCAATGCCTTTATCCCTCTCCATTTCCCTCACCTGCTTCAAATGGTCACAATTAATCTTGAGTAACTTGGCCACCATATCCAAAATCTCTTCATTCTCCACATAAGCAGTGTCGTCACTGTGATATCCTGGTCGCTGAACCATGAACATCGTTCCTCTATTCTGAGGAGACAGAATACCTTGACGAATGTGATGTTTCCCAGCAACAGAACGGCTGAGATAATGGAAAAGATCGCCTTTTGCGTTTCTTCACCGAATCCTACCGCCTGAAATATCTCTTCAGATTACTGAATCTCATGAATACATTTTTGATCACTAACTGAATGTTTTCGATTACATATAAACTTTAAAAGCTTGCTGATACAACGACTCCTGACCTGCATTGAATGTCTCAATCGATCGAATTCATATTTCTCATTGACTCCTTCAGGTGCCTTGTATTCATTCTGCAATAGTTCCTCTCTTTCCCTTCCCTTTTCCTCTTAATAAGAGTGATAGTGAGAGAAGTCTATTGTGAGAGAGACTTAGATAAGTGGAAGTTTCTCCGTGCATTGATCCTTCCTCAGATCCTTGACCTCTCTTTTCCCCCACTTCATTCCATAGTGCAAAGGCATTCGAGGTTAGGGCAAAGTGCACAAAAGCAATTGCACAACAGTGCATTGAAAGCCTTGAGAGGAAGCGAAAGACAAATGATTCTCTCACTCGATTCGGCCTTCCATTCGATATGTTTTCCTTACGATGCTGGAGAAGAAAAATAACCAAACGTTCGTTATCAAAATCAACCAGTCCAAAAACATTAGGCAGAAAATCCAATTATTTTGTGGAAAGTAGCAGCAAAAAGTGCATAATTTGGATTTTCTCCCCAACATTGTCAAAATCGCTCACTTGATTGAGATAATTGTAGTTGTCTGGTTTGAGAAGGAAAAGATCCGATCGGAATTCCTCCGATGCTCCTTCCAGAAGGTAATAGAAGACATGATAATTCCTCTCTCCAACTGCTTGAGAAATGATTCTACTCTTTTCAAGTAGATAGATCTCAACATTTGCTCTGAATAGTGAATATCTTCCATTGTTGATTGTCTCTTCTTACCCAGATACCATTCCATTCTCTCGATAGTTCACTCGAATGAACTTTCCAAATCGACTACTGTTGTTATTCTGCATTGTAACTGCATTCCCGAATGCCTGAACAACACAATATTATTCTACGCTTAAAATAATTATGCATCCTAACTTAACTGTTTTACCCTGTACGCTCCTTACGATATTTGGCCGAGTTTTTGCTCTAATTTTGCCTGCTATTTCGTCTTGTCTCGGACCTCCTCCATTAATTCTGGATATGTTTCAACTGTGAGATATGCAGGGAAAAGCAACAGTTCAGCTGGGAGGCCCATTTTGTAACAGTGAACAAAACGACAAAAATAAATATTAGGAAAAATAAAAACTTCAATATGTCTGGTCTCTAATGCACTGCAAGTCTAACCTCCAACACTGGTCCCGCACAGAGAAGAGTCTGTTCGACACAAGAACTGGCAGATGTTCCCTTCTGTGAAAGTGTAGTAAGATGATGAAGAAGGAAATTTGTTGATTCTGTCTTTCCACTTCCAGATTCTCCACTGATCACAACACAATGATTCTGTTTCATACGAAGCATACTGCAAATGGAGTCATTTTCATTCACTAACTCTTTTGATGTCTATATCTTTTGTCCCCTATCAAAACTAATGAATGCCAGCCTTTCTCACTTGTGATAAGTGACATCGGCGATGGCGAAAATATGAGGAGGCAACGATCCAAGTCTACGATTTTGGAAGTAGATTCTTGCATATTTGGGATTGTAGATGGGGAAGAATGAGAATGGATTGACTGCCACGAGAATTGGACCGATGTAACTGAAATGAGCATCGATTTTAACTGAATAGAATCAAAAATTGAGATTGCATGATTAATAAAATCAATCGTGAAATACGATACGAAAAATATGGGATCAAGAGAAACGAGCGTGTAAATGTGTCCACTGTTAAATCGTTCTCTCAGATTGTCCAGTAGTGTTTGTTCAGTCAATTCAGGAAGCATACACAGATCAGCGTATTCTCGGTCCTCAACATTCATCATTCCTTCAGAATGAGTCATCAATTGTTTCTGACCTGTGGCTGAACCAGGAACTTTGCCAGAAAAGAGTCAATGGCAGATGTTGATCCTTCTGCAGAACCGAATCGCATTCCTCCTACCTGAATAGTGAACAATAGTCATTTGTGTTGTATGTGAATGACTCGATAAGTAATGTACTGACTTGTCTGCTGCATGTTCTTCTGAATACAAATCTGTTTTTGGGAACAGCAAGATCTTCACTGGAGAAGCTTCTTCCCCATAACATTTGTACAGCCAATGGATACTCTCCTCTATCAAGTGGTCGTTCCTACAATACAATCTTCCTCCTCCTCATTCTCCTTCCTTCTGAACCTTGAATGTCTGTCCATCCAGTGTTCCCATCACTTCCACAACTTCGAACTCATTCGCATCTGCTCCATTCAGTTCTCAAGAGTCTCGTTTTTTTACAGTATTGTCTTGAGAATCAGGAAGAATGGTCGAAACCCATCCCTCTCCCCTTTCAGTATCTTTTGTGTGTTCTCTGACGTCATTTGTGTCCAGGGAAGGGTTTTTTCCCGTTGTAAAAGTTCCACACCAGATGTCTTTCTCTCATTCACAAATGACGACTTCATCCCCGTTTGATGAGCTGTCAACGAATGACAAATGACTTCGTAGATCGAACATTTCATTGTGTAAGAGTTGTGGATGGAAAAGAAGGCGCGTTTGAGGAATGAAGCATATAGAAAATATACTGCCAATTCGCCTCAATCAGTTTGAAACTGTTACAATCTGCCAAATATGACAATTTAACTGCAGTATGTGGCAGTTTCATACTGAATGAGGGAAAATATTGGCAGTTTTCATCTGAGTGATGGGGTTTTTTATGGGGGAGGGGGAGGGGGGGGGGTTGACTGGGTTGTGATCGACCCAGTGAGAGGGTTGATCCACTCAGTTGACTTCTTCCACTCTATTCATTTGACGATCACAGTTGTTGTGGAGTGCGTGTGAGAGAAGAGAAGAGGGAGAGGCGTGCAACCCCACGGGGACTCATTACAACAGAGAGAAAGAGTATTGATTGGATGGAGGAGAGCATGATCATGATACGTGACGGGATCGAGAGGACAAGTCACTCTATGAGACTATGCATCAATGATCATGAGACATCAACAGGGAATCAGATGATAAGTACTGAACTCAAGGGATCAACGAGAAGCTTGACTTTTGCCATATATAGGAATGGTGCAAATATGGCAAGATCAGCAAAGCAATTGACTTATGGTTTCATCCAAATCAGTTTAGAGGTGTTGAGCTTGAAATGGTCACAGAAACCGACAACGCCCCATTGTTTTTTTTCTATTTTCATACTGAATTGCGCATGTGGTATTGCTGGATAGGATAGATCTAGTTTTTTAAACAGTGATAAACAGTGATCTTTTTAAACAGCTATTATTTTTAGCTTTTGTTCAGCAGCTTATATTAGAGAAAAAAGGGCTTGCTCTAATGCAATAAGATGTAAACAGCATGAATTGTTCTTTGTTGTCTACTACGTGATGAAGTCAACAAATGTCGTAATCTTCTACTCACCTTCTCTACTTCCAATGACTCTTTCTATCAAATCCTCTGTTGTACTTCTCTTGTGTAGATCCAATACCAATTGATCACTGTCTCCATCAGGACGAAATGTATGAAGATACACAATAACTGTGTGTATAGGAATATCGTCGGACGCAGAGATCGTCAACGACCTGAAATAATGACAAATCATTGCGATCTCTCAACAATTGTTATATTTTTTCGTATATTCATTCTCAAATGTGTTTCGCATTTGGCTCACAAGGTCTAATGCTGAGATAATGTGTTGGCAAAGTATTCTTAGATATTTTAAATAAAAATCATCCATACTTTTTGAGACATGGTACTGGTGTCGGTGTTGGGAGAGAATCTGTTGTTAGTGATTCCACGCTCATCACTGATTCAGCAACTGATTTGTATGTAGAGGTTTCTGAAAAAAAAAGAATTTTTAGTCCTAAAAAATTCCAGGATCTATCATTTTTTTCGCAAATGTCAGTGGATTTTTCAAAACTGTTGTGGCATGTGTTGACCAAAGTAAACATAAGTTGATCTAATAAAGGTAAAGTAGCAGTTACCTTGATCTTCCCCTCGTTCCTCATGCCCTTTCCCTTTGTTTCTCCTTTCGATGTGCGATGACTGGAATCTGTCGACTCTCAATACACTTTTTTGTCTTCTCACGATTCTTCTCTCACCAGAAGAGATCAAGCAACACGAAGGAAATCAATCGATAATAGATGATAAGAGGAGATTGAGGGAGGATATGAAGAATGAGTCATCCACTCATCATTTCTCACAAACTGACGTTATAGACTGTCAATAGAAAGAGAGAGGGAAGGTATTATGAGTGGGGGGTGAAGGTGGGAGAGAGGGAGATGAGATATTCTCTATCCCTTCTCATCCCTCGCTCATTCTCTCAACTTCTTCTTCTCTGATTCTGTCGATAAACACGGACTCTTTCAGCACAAAACATTTTCAGGTACACATAATCATTTATTCTCACATTCATAACACTACTCGTACAATTTCACTCGTCACGTTTGATTAACTCTATGAACATATTTACGAAGCTGCAAAAAGAATTGGTCAGACACATTTCCGTTTGTGAGTTCTATGGTTAGTTAGGAATAAAAGGTAGTTGAAAGTATTCAGTGGTCTTGTGACTGATTGTGCACTCAAGTGAGAGCGTGTGTGTAATCAAATAAGCATGTGGGATGAGGGGATTGAGAGGGGGAGGAAGGGAGAAGAGATCAAGGAATACGAATACTGTATCAATGGATCATACTCCATAACAGGGATTATCGAATGAGAGAGTGTCTCCTGTTACTTCTGATCCTTTCATTGATTGATCATCTTTCCTCGTTAATTCGAATCCATATTCAATCTTATTGCAAATGAAAAGAACAACGATTCTCCATGCGGCAATCGTCTCGTACTGAATTGAGAGAGATTAAACAAGAACTCTGGAGAAAAGCTACTGGCAGAAAATATGCTGAATTTATTAAAAACAATCTTGAATGTTTAAAAAATATTATTGGTCATGCTGATTTTTTTAAAATTCAACGACTTTATCTAAAAACATAATTCTTTAATCACAATCCTGACCTTATTGCTCTTGATTGGGAAGTTCCTCGCCAGTTGACAGAGTGCTTCTGAAACCCTCGACCAGTACGCACGATCGAATCCATCTGAATGTCGAAGATGAGGACAATGGAGAATGAGATGAGACTGACCTCTTTCCTCGAAGACTCCATCCTCACATGAATAACTGACGAGAAGAGGACCAAGGACGTCATCTGAAGACAATGCAATTAGAGATGAAGTCAACCACTATAGGAGTGGGCATTCTCTCACATCAACGAGTCAAGGGAATGAATGACTAACCGAGTGATTCAACAGATTCAACAGTCATATCGAGTACTTTAGTGATCGCTTCTCCATGTTTCTTCGTCCTTTCTTTCTCCTTCACAAATACTTCCTTCAGTCTGCAATAGAAGATCATTTACCCCACTACTCGTCCCTATTTCAGAAAAGATCTTTGTGCGCTCACGGCCCATACGGGAGACTACTGTAGAGATGACTACGATTTTGGTAGTAAAGGATAATGGTTTGGATATACTCAAGTCTGTCTTATGTATACTCGGCATACTGGAAAGAGCACAACTGTTCTTGTAAACGTTTGTGTCAGATACTTCTTCCTATCAAATGATCAATTCCTCTCAATTAATACCTGCTATCCTTGCTTCCAATGTAGTCATGTACCCATTCTCCTGCTGTCATCGATGATTTCTTCCTCCATTTCTCGAATCCTGCCTGAACAGCCAACACTTCTCTCCGAACGATAAATCACCGTTCAGAAAATATTTTTTTCAAAGAGAAGCATTCATTTTTTTTCTCTTCCCTCGCCAGATCATAACACAGCCTTTGGCCTTCTTCTCCTCCCCCTATTCGAAAAAGGTCATGACACAGTCAATTGTCTCCCTTCGTTAACCTAATCATCTCTGCATGTCTTCTCTTCTAAGAACAAAGTAGAGGAGGACTACTTATTCTGTCTCTCAGGATAATCAACTAATTAGTCTTCGTTCTCTTGTGAGGACTCATCATATGGGAACAAGAAAAGAGGAAGAAGTCGTGTTGAAGTGGACGACATTCATCACATAATAGTCCTCTTGTAGAGAACAGATGACTGTGAACACGAGACTATTCTAATGAAGGGTTGTGCACAACTGAGGAGGATGAATAACTTCTGTTCACTCCTTCATGTCCCCTCAGGCATCACGTTCATGAACCACAAAAGTCCGATCTCTCATCTCTTCAAGAGTTTTGTTATCGAACATTCCCTCAAGTGTTTGTTAGAGGAGATAATGAGGGAGACTCTAACTGCACGCCTACGAGTGACTCTTCAAGGAGAAATCTATGTTCACACGTGACACTTAAGGATAGGCCAGAGTATAGGCACATTAGACAATTACTACTGGTAACCCCTGTACACAATCTATGAAGAATGGACCACGTGGTGGATTTCCCTTGGGATTGTCTAATGGAAGGTACGGTATTGGTTGGTTTGTGTTCTGGTTGGGTCACATTGCACACAGACCCACCCTGTTGTCGGGAACAAGTTGGTCACGTGCAGTGATTGTTATGGAAGAAGGACCATGAGAGTGAATGGAGGAAAGGGAAAAGGCCTCACTCTCACACACATAATAGTCGTCGTTTACACGCAGACAACCAAAAGCTTCCCTTGTTATGCTGCAGTTTATGCAGAGAAAGGATGGTAGATAACAGAAGAAGACAAGGAAGAGAAGGGAAGGAGATACCTTGATGAGTTTGTGTTGCTTATGGGTCAATTTGATGCCATGGAAGGAAACTGCCAGATGGGCGATATCAGAGAAATCGGACAACCTGAAGTATCTATTGTTACTGTTAGTTGGGTATTGTAAACAGATCGACAGTATGCTACCGTACCTTCTGGAAGTCCTTCTGGGAACAGCCTGAATGGCAGTTGACATGGCCATTAGCATCGTTTCTGCAATTGCGGAACGTGAATCCATCTTCTGAAAGGATTCCATGAATATCAGGGGATGATACGGTGTAGAGAGGAGACGAAAACGACGATAGTTCTAGTAGACCTCGTGGTTTGTGGCCCGAGACAGAGGTCAATGAGAAAGGAGAGACGAGTACACAACACGTGAAAGACTAATTGAAAGGCCATTCCACTCATGGAAGAGAAAAAGGATATGAGGACTTATACGGGTGAAAGACTGGAACGACATGGACTCTTACGCCATAATTGTGAAATGGACAATTTAGCCAATATAATGTCGACAACGATGACACAAGTGTCCCCTTCATCATAACGGTGCAAATGTCCATGGGGCTCTCGTCTTCACTCCTTTCCCTTTATCCTCACTCCACACGTGTGAGAACAGAAGGGGCGGGGCTTTACAGGGAATGTGATCTGAATCCTGGAAAGTGAATGGAGAAAGAGATGATTGACTCTCAAAGAGTAGACAGTGGAAGAAAACGAATTGGGGGAAGAGCTTCTCACGTGAAATAACAACAATGTCGTTACTCTCGAAGACCATGCAATTGCACAGTGGAAAAGCAGTGAAAAGAGGATGAGGATTCTATTTCTGAGCACATTCTGCAGGAGGTACAGTAGGAAATAGTGGGAGAAGGAAACAAGAGAAAGAAGAAAGAGGAACAAGGAAGAGATCAGAAATGATGGAGTGAAGATGGTCTCTTCTTCCTTCATGCAGACAAACTTGAGGGTGATTAGTGGAAAGGCTTATGTTTCCTGACTGCATACTGTGTATTTAGAAGAGTCAGACTATGAATGACTCCGTAAGGAATCCCACATGGATTCCGCGCGTGGTCGTTGCAGATAGAATGAATGGAAGGGCAGAGAGTGTCTATCCGCCTCAAGATTGACGTTATTACTAAGATTTGTTGCCTGGAGAAGTTTGGGGGAAGAAGAGAATGGAGGGGAAGGGACGTTCATAGAAGGAGAAAAGGCACTTATTTCTGCAGAGGAATGATACATGATGGAAGTGAGATAGGGACACGTGCAGCATTCTGACCCCATTGGGAATGAACAGAGGGGAGAGAGGGGATGTTATGGCTATTGAGGAATGAAGAGGGGGGGGGATCAACGGAAGTCATGGATGAGGAAACATTTAGAGTGTACTTGAAGGACATAGAGATGAAGGATGGAGGCCATTGAGAGACATTACAAGAGAAGGGAAGGGAAGGTCTCCCTCCAGACTGGGGGAGGTCTGTTAACAGAGAAGTCAAGGATGCGAAGGAGTGAATGGAAGAGACCACTCGTTCGTATGCATGGCATAAGGTGAAGAGAGGACTTCGTGTGAAAAGTGTCGTTGTTGTTATGAGAATAGTATAAGAGGACAACTCTTGAGGGGAAGAGTCTTCACTGTTCACAGTCCATTCACTTACTGCAATTGGCACGTAGTGGTCCTACAGGAGTGAAGGGACTGTCTGTAAGTGAAAAGACAAGTAATTAGCTCAGTCTGGAATAGGAATAGGGTCTCTAAAGTGAGAAGAGAGTGGAGCAGAGTGTTCAGTAACCGTGCAGCATTCTCCTCCCTCTTGAGGATCACATGACCATACGAGGAATACTTGACAAGTATACACATTCAGACACAAATCCTCACAATGACAATTGTTGTCAGTATTGGCACTTTCATCTTTGTTGCCTAACTCAAGATGTTATGCCATCCCGTGGTCATTGTCTTGTCCTCAGGGGATTCATAGGACATACTTCTGATATGAAAAGGGGATTAATTAGTCTCTTCCTTCCTTGTTTTCGTTCTCTTCTTAAAGGGACTGTCCAGGGCGCCGATCCGAATCGCAAACTGACAAAGTCACTGTAGAAAATGAATTTGCCAAATCGTGAATGAAAAGGAAATTTATGTTTTTGCTTCGTAGTTGTGTGAGTCCCTAGGTCTAAGTGCTAACTTTATTCTCTGTTAGCCTGTTTTCATTTCAAAACAAGAGAAAAGCTCAATCAAAGGAGCTACAGTGACATTTCAGTTTGCAATACTCGGCGCCTCGGACAGTCCCTTTAAGAGATCTTGAGTCCTTTCAATTTCTTTCACCTGTTCAACATAAGAAAAGAGGAAAACACAGATGAAAACGACCTTTTGGATATGCGAATCCATTCCAAATGCACATAATATTACAAAACTTTGATCGGGCGAAAGTAAGCATGAATGGAAAATGAAGAATGTTTAGGGGGACGAACCTCTTTGAGTTTACGAAGAAGACGAGAAGAGTCGCGTTTCCTGCAACAATTATACATTTACACTAGCACTTGGCACAATTAGACTCTTCAACAACATGGGAATATTTTTAGAGAGCGTTGTCATGAGATTTGACAAGTGGAAAAAAAGAGGAGGGGAATGGTCAGAATGGGTTATGAGGAATGGCCACCTACGCATAGAAGATGACATGAAATGCAATCTCAGAATGAGACGGCTACGAGAGAGAATGGGTCATTATTTGGTTCCTTTTTTTAGATGATGATCAGAATGAGCGGTGCCTGACTAATGGAGTAATATTTAATGTAACTACGCAGTTGACATCTGTTTGATGTGCAACTCGTCACTTTCTTACTCGTATTTCTAATCTCGTCATTTCCACAAAAAGGAAGGAAGAAAAAGAATGAAAACGTCGCACAATTCTCACTAAAAGAAGAAGAAAAGAATCCCATTACTAATTGAACACTACGTAGTGCGAATTTATCCAATTTTATCCTCCAATAACATTCCCATACGACGTTTCTGGCATAAAAGATGCGTTTGCAAGAGATGCATAAAAGATGCCGCTCCAGTGGTTTGAAGTGAGCTTCTTATTCCTAAGGATACCACTTCTAATACTTTGGAGACCACTGAAGAGGATGAATGGAATATCCATGTTGACTAAACCTAAGCTTAGATTGAGAATGGCCCATTGTTTATTGTGAAGAGATTGTATTGAGAGGGGCAACAAACCGTAAACGGACGCTAAATTCCTTCTTCTAATCCCGGAAAGAGTCAAAACAGACGAACGAGAATTTATGAATATGATGCCTTGGCATGACCAAACATCGTCTCTTTATAAGAAGAAGGAGTCAATTGGAGACATGAAAAGGAGAAGTCTTGCAACGATCAAATGGGGTACTGTATCATATTGCAGAGGAGATAAGCAGAGTCTAATTCATTAGTGGATGCAGGTGACTGAGAACAAAGATCATGATGAAAGGTCTAGAGAAGCAGCCAGGGTGCTACTCCTATTGTACTAGTACTTGGAGTGCCCGGAAGGGTCACATATCCATATATATCCTCCGGAACACCTGAAAAGGGCATTTAAATGTAAACTAACCATGGGACACTTCCATATGTTCTCTTTGGTCGATCATCCAATAGTCTTTCAGTGTCTGGAGCAGACAAACACAAGAAATTGGGAGCCAGTTTGGATCTGAAAAAGAATTTCATGAAAAAATGCCCATTTGAAGGGGAATAAAATGGATGCGACAATGTGCAACATGATAAGGGAAGGGATAATTAAATTCGAGGCGAACAAAGCACATATTTGCTAGTGAATTAGTAACTGGAGAGGAAGATGAGACTGTAGGAAGAAGGAAGAATGTTGAAGGCAAAGGAACGTTTACTTTGACTATAGTTCTTCTAAAAGGGTAATTTTATGCAAGATAGTTCATTTCTCATTCATCCAATTCTCTAGGAGCCGTTGTCTCTCACCAATGGTAGATAATAGAGGTTCAAAATCGGTAAATTCATCGTCATTCTTCTCCGCCTCGTGGTTGCATCATTCCCTCAGAGACAATTGCGCGGCGGAGAAGAATGACGACAAATTTACCGTTTTTGAACCCCTGGTAGATAACCGTTCTTCGGAGATTAGACGAATGAGAAATGAACTTTCTTGCATAAAATTTTCGTTTTGGAATCACTGTAGTCTTCTAAGGGAAATGATGGGCTACTTGCAGAGATTCACATTTTGGAGTTGCCATGCAACGAGAATCGAGGGCATTCGTAAGATGAAACGTTATAGTTAGGGACCGCAAACGCGCACTTTTTTTTGTTCCCGGCGAGTTGGCCATCTTTGTGGGTCCGTATCGGCTCAAATAGAACTTATTTAGATGAGATCAAGTGTGTTCTAGGCTAAATGAAGATCGAGGAATCGATTGGTGAACATTTTGAAATCCGAGATATACCGGAAGTAGATCATCCCTGAGGGCTTGGATATGGATCACCCCTTAAATGAAATTGCTCATCTCCAAAAATAGGCTTAATGTATTCGTCTTATCGAAAAACCTAAACAACGAAATTTTCATGCAAATCGTTGGCCGAGGATTTTTGAAATTTGACTTTGAAATTTGAAATTTCTATATTCAGTAACTTTTGTAATCCGAAATTTTTTGAGAAACGGTCTTTTAGAGGATGTTCATGGAGCCTATCTTTCAAATTATCAGCAATTACAAGCTATCATATATGCAAATTCAAAGGGATTTAGTCAACTGAATCTTCGGTCTTATTTTCCCTCAATTCAATTGAGCATAACTCACATATACCAAGCTGCTCATTTTTGAAAATCATATATATGATAGATTACGAAGTGCATGAAATAGTTGTAAAAGGATTTTGAATTTGGCGGACGAGGTTTTTCGCAAAAGAGCGAAAACTTTCTAATCTAGGGACCTCAAACATTTTTTTTCAAAATGGTCCAATCGCCTCCAAATTTGGCTCAGACGCAGAACAAGTTTGCAAAAGTCAATATCCAAAAAATCATGTCGATATCTCAAACCGTTCGCCCGCGGCATCCTTTCAAGTGGTCGAAATAGAGTCCACCCTCTCCCCCTATGCCGCATAGGGGGAGGGTGGACTCTTTTGCGGCCACTTCAAAGGATGCCGCGGGCGAACGGTTT
>JACMIF010000713.1:0-16561 GCA_014805445.1 Diplogasteroides magnus
ACGACCGCTCTGAGTGATTTAGACGAATGAAAAATGCACTCTGCCTTGCTTTGTCCACTCTAGTAGATACGGTAGAATATTGAATCAGTTGACATGAAACAGTCTCTTAGGCGGCTGGTGCAACTTTCTCCTCGGACTTCGTTCCTTCCTTCTCATTCTTCTTCACGTCCTCGGCCTTCTTTCCTTCATTGTTATTCTTCTTCAGAGATTGGAAGAACTTCTTGACCTAAAGGCTCAGGTTAGAAGTGATTAAAAGAGCGATATGACCTTGGTACGAACAGATTCGAGTTCTTTCTTCACTTCATCAGACTGAGCTTTGACCATTCCTTCAATCTGCAAAGATCCTCAATCTCTGTCATTCTTATAACGACATGATAGCAAACAATGTGAATACTAAGTGCTAGGAATATAGTTTCTGATTTTAGTTTCTTCATAAAAACGGAAAATAATGAAATTTGCTGTGAATACTACTCATTGCCGATATACAAAGAAAGAAATCAGATAACAATAAGTGCTAGTAATTGAGTTAACCAAGAAGAAATAATACTGGCCGCTTGCTTTGTCTCTTCTACGCCCTTCTTCTCCTTGACTGCTTCTTCGATCTTCTTAGATGCCTCTTGTGCGGCTGAAATCCTCATACTCTCAAAATAAACCAATGCATTTTTACCAGGAGAAAGCTTGGCAACTTCATCCTTTACCAATTTGTTCAACTCCTCCTGCAAAGAGTGGGGGTATTGGAGGTAAATGGTGCGGATACTGTACCTTCTGCTCGGCGGTGAGCCGGACTGGCTTCTTGAGAGGCTTCTTGAACTTACGTCCGTGTCCAAATTGGGGCTATAAGTTGCTGTTCATTATGTTCACGATAATATGTATCTATCAAACGATTCATGTCAATTAGATTTTCACCTTCTTATAGTTCTTCAGCTCCTTTTGCACAGTTTCAGGAAGAGACTTCAGAATAGCTTCCACCTGACGATAGGATTACTTTTCCCCTGTTCTTCCAGTCAAAACAATTGCCATCCCTATTATCATTCATTGAAAATCTTACAGCTTCCTGGGCAACTTTCTTGATTCCAGTGATCCTCTCCTGAGCATCCTTGGCCTCTGTAAATGAAATGTTTTGACTAGAATATAATTTTCAGCCGCCATTCGAAGGCCTAGAATTGACTCGGGAGAAAACATATTTCTTACCTTGAGAAAGTTCTGGTTGTTTGTTTTGTTTGTGTTGTTTGGGTTTGTTTGTCCTGTCGCTTCCAGTAACCTGGGAAAATATTCAAATTATTAAGTGATACATTGTCAAAGAAAATGTATGAAAATAAATAAGATTGTTCTCACCCCTCCTCTTCCTTTTTGGGGTCTTCCCGTACTTCCTTCCTCCTTATTCACTGCTGCATCCTGAAGGTTACATTTCAGAAATTAAGGTTGCACCAATCAGGAAATGAGCCCCATTGCCTTAAAACAAGACCCCATTACCCTTACTGTTTCTAAATTGGTAAAAAGCGCACTTCTCATTTGTCTAATATCCGCGGATGTGTTGTATAGACTGCAGCTCCGTGGAGATTAGACGATTGAGAAACGCGCTTTCTTACCGATTTATAAATGCTACTACTGTACCTGAGCAGCAACAAGTACGACGAGAAGACCGAGTACAACGACGAGTTTCATCTTTGAATGGAAGATGAAAGATGATCTGTCTCCTCTTTATTCCAAACACCTTATATACGACACATGATTGTCCGTTAACATGAATGGATGAATGGTGCCGATGTTTTAATGCTGGAAACGATTGTAAGCATAAAGAAGGAGTGATCTGAGAAGGAAGGAAAACACAGATAGCCGGAAAAAATGAACGAGATGTATGTATCTATGATAGTTACGATTCATCGTTCAATTATGAAGTGGAACACATTTTCGTTTTCGCAGTCTGTGGCTATCATTCGTCAGAAAGTACTACAAATTCAGTCAGATAGAAATGGTGTAAATGCATTCCAATAATCGATCTCTAATCATGAACATCTTCTCGAATGATTCACTCGGTTGTCCCTAGAAAGGGAAAAAGAGTTAACCTCTTGTCAGGTATTCAGAAATCAGCCCATTTTTGGCATAATCTGTCGAAGATGCAAAGAAGGTTACGGTATCAGAGACAATGCTAGGCATGGAGGATTTCCACACCTGGGCGTTTCCTATTGTTGCAAATAATTCCTCCTCAGTACGTTTTCGCCCATGAAATCTTTCCCGACCATCTACCCATTCCGCATATCATGTTTTGCTCATTTTTCCCGTAACAATGATGACATCACTTGTAAACTTGGTGTGTGAAAGTTGCGTTCTCGTGAAGGAACTTTTCTTGTAAGGACTCTCTATTCAGGCAAGAAATGCAACGGACAGTTCGTGGCAAATCGACGACACAGGGCCTATACGGTTAAATATTGCATTTTATTGTATGAAATTCTCACGACACTTACAGTAAAACAAAAATTGTCATTTATTATTGGATTAACGAAGGCCTTTGAGCGAGTGCAAAGTGACATGGAAGTGCATATTTACATACAAGTATAACAAAAACGTCATTCCTCTGGAAGAAAGAGTTCTAACTGAGCGATAACATTCTGAGCAGAAGGTGTCTTATATGGCAAGTGGGCACGGGATTCGAGAATATCAGTCATACATTATTTCTGGGACACAACACCGATTATAGTGTTATCGGAAGGTAATCTCAGAGTCAGTGAAAATGGCATTGGTGATGGGACATGATGAGGGAATGAGAATTGGACATAGGTGAAACGGATAAATGCGCCATCAGTCCTCTATTTTCCATTTCACCATTATGGAGCAAATGTCCATGGCTAGGCAATGATACCACTGGGCGTGTATTTTGTCCGTCTATGGTTGGGCGCAGCATTGCTATCGTCATGTTGCAATTGAAAAGAAGAACAATATCGAGGGATCTCATAAACTGCAAAAAAACATCCAATTACATTAGTGAAAATCATTAACAGGCTTGCACAAAATGGTTATCACTGGAATTGCTCGAAAGATCTGAGTGAATTCGAATCTTGCTATTATATTATAGTAGTGTTGTCTATGGAAGAGCTACCTATCACGGTTTTGCAAATCATGAAAGAAGTACGGCTTTAGGAAAGTCCAATTCCTAGTACTGATCGTGAGGCCATAGACATACTTCCATTCAGCCAGCACATGCTAAATCTTCTCTAATAAACTGTTTGAGTTGGAAAGAGAAGTTAAATTCATTGATAAGGTGGATAGGGTCCTTGATAGGGCGGATGATGTTGCTGAGGCTGCTCCCTTGCGTAAGTGTCGAAGTCGCTTGGGGATTCGGGGGTTGTAGGGGCGGCACAGAAGACTTGTGCGAACGGATCGCAGCCATCAAGGGGCAGGTCCTGCCAGAAAATATCTTTATTTAAGCGGATCACTCAACAAAAACCCAAAATGTGCTTTTAAAACGACTGGTCTTTATGGAACTTATCACCGATCAAGTGAAGGCACAAGTCTTATGCGGCCTAGGTCATTTACTCTACAATAGTGGGATGGCGGAGAGAAAAAGACGATAGTATTGTTCAACAAAGATTTTGGAACTTTCCTACACTATCGGAAGCCTTGCTCATCTCCGCATTCTAGCTACGCCCCTAGTAATCTTTTTTGTACCTCAGGCCATGATCCAGTCTGCTGTTGTGGCACTTCTGGAGACGGTTCAGGTCGGGATATCGATGGTTGTTGATGTTGTTGTGATCGTTGTTGTTGGTGATTCAATGGATATTGGTGTGGAGGAAGAGGAGGTGCGACAGACGATGGTTGTTGAGGGTAATTCGGATACTGCAATTTTAATATGAACATCAGTCACAATGTTAACAAACCTGTGGATATGCTGCATGGCCCTGTTGATACTGCACTTGCTGCATTTGCTGTGGTAAGTGCTGCACCGGGGGAGGATGTGTCGGGTGAGCGAACACAGAGGCCAGGAGTTGTGAGGCGGGACCGGCTGTAAGTTCAATTTGTCATACACTCTCAGGTAGCCGATATGCTGCATGTCAGACAGTTGTGAGAGATCACTGCGTTGTAAGAGAAGACAGAGACATTTGATTGTCAACCCGACTGCATGTGAACATAGCCACTCCATTATGCCATTTCATCAACAGAGGTTGCAAGTTCCCCACCAATGTTTTGATCTTGGTGTCCTCGGTGACTCTGAAGAGTGTGATAGAGACCGGGATAGTTGAAGAGGATTCGCGCCACCTGAAAAACAATCGATAAGACCGATTGAACAGCGAAAAAGTCCAACCGTTGAATCCAAACAAAGCGCAGATAGTAGATCCAAGGATGATGTTATCAGTGAATCTTCCTGAAATAGATATTATTATTATGAGAAGAAGCTGCATTTCATTCCGTGGAGCTGTCTGCATAAAAGGAATCAATTGTGAGGCTGGAGAATTGCAACTTTTTAACGATAATGATGATAGCGATATAATACATCGATGACTCACCCTCACCCATCCTTGTTCCAGTACAAAGAGAGGCAAGAATACTTCTTGATTGCCCAACCACATGTTTATCGGTTGGAGTAAATGGTATACCATCTGCAATGTTTTCGTTCATAGAAGTACTGGAGGGACAATCCACCTCGTCCTGCAGATGTTTGTGTCTTGCCAATTCAGTGAGTACTTGTAGACAACTGGAGATGAGATCGGACAGTTTCACGTTCTCCACCTTCGCCGGCTACAATTTCGTATTTTTATTTCGGTTTTGTCTTCGTGAAACAGACCATTCCTGGCTGAAGTTGCATCACTTGATGACAGGAAACACGCAAGATGATGACTATTTGATGTATGAACGTGATGTTCTCCTTCAGTGTCTTTTGGAACTGGGGCAGGGTGCAATCAAGCTTTGCCGCCTGGAAGATTTCAATTTGTTTGAAATGGACTAGGATATAAAGTCAGTTGAATGTGAGCATACCTGTACTAATATCAATAGAGTTGGCTTCAGAAGTGCTGGTCTCATGTTAACAAGTCGATCGAGAAGGAGAGAGGAATGTCGTTGGTCCATTAAATGGGCGCTTACCTGCAATAAACTTCATTAAAATGTTTTCTCCTGTGTTCCGGAGTTTAGCCCCTTAGCAGCATCACATGCTGGGACGTCTGGTAATAATGGCCACACTAAAGTCTACTCTCTCCTATAAATTGCATTGGTTGACGAGTTGAATATGTGCTGACAATGAGACAGTTCATTCGGGGGAATTTACTCCCTATTCATTTCTCCGGGATTACGTCTAAGAGATAACCAGGTGGAGCAGACTTCGTTGAGTTATTGAAAATAGTCCTAGGACTGTAATACTTACGGGTATTGCACAGTCGTTGTTGACACACAAGTGTCGTAGACAGATCAGCACCCATTCCTGTAATTCTTCTGCCAATTCTGCGTCCTTTTCCGTGTTTCCTCTCCAATACGCGAACTGTTCCAGTACTCGCATCAAATACTGTACGCCGTGTCGGTTCGCTAGGAACTCCTGAATCAGTCGAATACACAATGAATTAATGTCCTTGATGAATAGAAACAAATATCAAAAAAGATCAAGTAGACCGATCGCCATCGCTTACCTTGTAGGGTTTCTTATTGGCTACCATATTCGCGAGAATCTGCACACAGTAGAGATTGATACGAGGACTCGCATTACCGAAGAGACGGAGAATGGCAGCGAGAACTGCAGTGACATCATGACCCTGAATAGATCATTGGGAAAGAAAAGACATTGGAGGAGTTAGAGTGGGAATGTTTAAGCATGGAGATGATATAACCTGTGGTGGATGTATATCGGATATGTTCCGAAGACATTCCAGAGTAGTCTCGACGAGTCGTTCAGATCCATGTGCAAGTCGAGGTTCGAGGACAGAGGCCGTATTGGCAGCAACCAATGCGCCCGGATTCTGCAAATAAAGGCCCAATCTTCAGACCATCTCAATAACAAAGACACAAGGCTAGACGTGAAGAAGGAAGTCTATTTGGCTTTCGCTAAGTGTGACAGATGATTAGGATGCCAGCCATGAGATTCGAATAGACTAATGATCTGCTGTCAGATAGCTTCTAAAACAATAGGACTTACAAAGTTCGCCAGCTGGACGAGTAACTTTGTAGTCCTCCACAAGAGATTTTCGTAGTTACAGCGAGCGATGATTTCCAAGAGTCGATTGAGTCCTCCTCTCTCGATGAAGAGAGTCTGTGAGATGGATGGTCAGTAACAGGGGTTCAAAAACGGTAAACTTGTCGTCATTCTTCTCCGCCGAGCGGTCGTCTATCATGGAATAAGACAACCGCGCTCCGGAGAAGAATGACAACAAATTTACCGTTTTAGATCTCCTAGTCAGTAATAATGATGATAATAACCATTATAATCATGCTCAACAACAGTGGATTATGTATAATGATTACAATGTAAATGAAAGGCTAACCTTCTGTTCCGAAGACTTCTCACAAAGTATCCTGACTAGGTCAACGATGATTGGGAGTAGTTTCTCACTCTGATCAGTTCTCAATGCTTCCATTGCAGGAAGGAGTGCACCTGCTTTCCTGAATATATTCTTTCAATGTCTTCTGGGATATAGGCAATTACCAACCTCGCTTCAGCCGTCGCTGCGGAGCCGAGTGCAGATCGGTCGGACAAAATTGAGTGAAGGGACAGGATGGCGTACTTATAAGAGGAGAATGCAGCAGTTCTGAATTTATGTATGACCAAGCAAGATTGGCATACAAGTTGAGGCCTACCGGACAATACAAGAAAACTCAGTCAGGTAAAACAAACTCTCTGTAAGAACGGAGGAGGTCCCGATAGGGGGTTGCACAAAGTTTCAAGCAAATAACTCTCCATTTATGGCTTCTTTAATAGTTAAACGATGCAGGTCAAAGGAGTATTCATGAACCATTTCGACAAGTAACACAATTCCTTCAATCATAACCTCATGTGAGTGATGAGAAGATCCAGAAGGGTTGGCTCGTTGCCGACGAGCTCAACGACGTCTCGTAGACCATCAGGATGACTACAGAGATGAAAGAGTGCAGTGAGCGCCACTCGGACAATGTTCTGTAATGGTTTCATAGCTGATTCCACAATGATCGCGAACCCCAGAGAAACGGTTTAGAATGGAGACATACATATGACCCATTTGACTGGTCAGCAGTCCAACGGGATGGCGACTACCCCCCTATAGATATTTCACCGACTCGAGAATAATGCAAGCTGATCCAAAAAAATATTTATCCTTACAGGAGAGTTTGCCCTCTTCTCAATGACCTCCCGTAGAGCATCGACCACGTATGGACCTGAAATACATTCACGGTGGAGAATATAAAGCAAATTTTCGGGATAGTTTTGGAGATTAGTCCAAATGAACGATCAGTCGAATGAAAATATAAAAATGATCCCACCTACGATAATCCTTTCCCTTCTACCTTCTGCGTCCATCTTTGCTGTGTTCTGCATCATGTAAGCGGCCTTATACGCAACGGCCTGGATGGAAAGATTATGAGTTATTCTCAGATGCACTTTGGTGTCTCTGTTAGAACACTCTCTTTTCTCTTATATAGCAGTGCTCTTTCATTATTTTCTACACCAACAGTCTCCTTGCTGACATATGGATAATCTTTCTCTACTAACCTCATCATCGTCTCTCATTAGTTGGACGAGTTCAGCAAGTCCTGAGGCATCGAAGTCCCCTCGAGAAGGACAAATGGACAGTCGTTCGAAGCGACATCTCAAATTTGTTATGTTGATATCAGTGGAAAAATCACTTTTTGGTCGCCTACCACTATCTTAAAGGAGCCACAAAGGGAGATTTATTTGCATGCACTTTCGGGATAACTTCTCTCCAATTCCCTTACTCTCTCGTTGTCAGAGTAGACCGCTCTGACGACGAGAAAGTATGGGAATGGAGAGAAGTGATCCCGTAAAGTGCATGCAAAACAATCTCCCTTTGTGGCTCCTTTAAGACTGGTTCAACACTTAGCAGTCTTACCAGCAGGAGAACATGTATAATATGACTGAAGAATACCTTTGCGCATCACTCAAGTCATGTCTTGTGACATCATCAGTCATTCCACTCATAACTGATATCTCCGATGGATGAAGGGACATCAATGACTGAGTCTGAATAGACACAGATTAGTACAGTCTTCTCCATTACACACACCTGCGAGTGCACCATTGTCTGCACACCGCTGTCGAAGTTTCTGTTCTGCCATCGGTTGATTTGGAATCTGGAAGGATGAAAGATCAAACTACAATAGCAATGATCAAGCTACGAACGTTGGATCAGCGGGAGGTATGGTGACAGATGAGAGAGGAGGGAGTGGCGATCTGTCGGTAGAGACTCCTTCTGTCTTGGGTACAACAGATTGAGGAGAGGATTGGAAGGTGGAGGGATGAGGGGGAGGGTACATGGTACTTCCCCCACGTACGGGGATAGGCATCATCTCGTGATAGTAGACGGGGTCCTGAATGAAGAGGAAGGTCTAAGACTGTAGCTTCATTCTGGTGATATGGACACATTCGTCATCAATTCACAGCCCAAGTGACCATTTCACTATTATGGAGCAAATGTCCATAGCGCTCTCGTCTTTCACCATAAGTAATCATTTCCGACCAAAATACATTGGTAAGAATATAATATGAGGGTAATCACCTTGACATCTCCTTGTCCATTCCATTCAATATTCTCTTGTGATGATGGTCCCGTCGATGTGGATGGAACATTCGGTAGTTCCTGAAACAACAACGGCCATTAGCTTCTTCAATATTCTTTCTAAATCGGTAGTAATATACGTTTATCATTCGTCTAATCCACTAGGAGTAGTTTTCTGTCGCTCGTAGAGATATCCGCACCGTGGAAATCAGACGAATGAGAAATCCCATCTTATACCTATTTATAATTCCCATTCTTCAATACACCTCCCCCCAAATGACTACAATCAAATTGACACCTTCCATGAGCGCAAACAGTCATTGGTCATAAAATTGACTGATAATGGACACTAATATCAAAAGGAATTTCAGATTCTGGGATTCTGGAGAATTAAATAACGCTTGTAAATCTCTTTGTATCTATGTGGCCATCAAAGGCCATTCAGTTGTTTCAGAAGGTGCCCTAATGCCTTCGTCCGTGCCTCTATTCATTCAACTCCACACATGGCCAGGACTACATGTCTCTATTCACCATGTTTCTCTAATTGACATGTTCTTTCCTTTTGCCTCCCTATTACCTGTCCTCACTCTCTATCTATGCCCTCAGTCACTCTCTTTCTCTATTTCTCTCCAATCCCCATTCTCTCTCCCTCGACCTCCATCTGTGGCGCAATGTCGACCACATTCATCCTCATTAATCAGTCGCGACACAAAGAGAATCCCTTACATCCCGATGCATTCCGTCGTTGAACCTCCGTTCGTCGCACTTCCGCCGGGTTTGCAGGGGTGGTCTCTGTCCCCTGAAATTTACGACAGGCTTACGATAGATCAAAGGCGGTAGTTCATTATTTTGACACGAGCGCTATGGGACGGAATGGAAGAGGGAGGGATTGGCATGGGGGCCGAACCACCTTGAAATTATGCCTGAAGTGCGACGACAACTATGGGACAATTAGGGGCAAGGTGTGAATGAAAGGGGGGCTCTATTGAGTAGAAAGAGAAATAGAGAGGGTGAAGAAGAAACACAAGAGGGGAGACACTCTCTTATCTCACTTTTGGATCGATTGATCGCTTTTGCTTCCTCCACTCTTTTCTTTCCGCCCTCTCACCTTTTCGCATCATCTGTTTATGTCCTCACGAGATAAAGATATCAGATAAGATGGTCAGATACCGTAATCTCCACCGGTGTAAATAAATAGTCATTTGAATGCGCGCGCTCGTCTTTGGGTCCCAGTGCGAAAAGCCGCACATCTGGTTCGAATTCGCAGCAATTGCAATGAGAGAAATGATGATGGGTGCGACGAAGGAAAAGTAAGGAGAGAAGTGATGACAGAATAGAGATATTGATGGATGAAAGGGGACTTGCAATTCATTACTCCATCAATCACAACTAATTGATATAAATAAAGAAACGGAACAAGTTGTTGCAGTACATGGTTCTGGAGGTGGCGAACTGATGTATAATTAATTCAATATGCCAGAACTAAATTCATGCAGACTTGATCTTGTGCCGTTCACGTTAAATTCATTCATGAATGCCTGGGAAATTAGGCTAACACGAAGTCGTAATGAAAATAACGATAAGGAAAGTGCGGGATATTTACCCATGTACGTGTCTGTTCATTCACACTGTTACATATTCGCAAATCAATCAAATGACAAGGCATGGTCTGAGAGAGACAATGGAATATGGTCATTGTCTCTACTTGCCAGGAATCAATGTGAGACTTGACCTGAGACAGTGGAGATAGACTCGTCTTGATGCAATACCATTCCAGTCTCTCACACCTACTCTGTTTAGCGC
This sequence comes from Diplogasteroides magnus, assembly GCA_014805445.1. NCBI lineage: Eukaryota > Metazoa > Nematoda > Chromadorea > Rhabditida > Diplogasteroididae > Diplogasteroides > Diplogasteroides magnus. The sequence continues at coordinate 10,491 of JACMIF010000713.1, forward strand.
CGATATTCTCCGGAAGTCCGTTGATTGATAAGTGGAATGCGTGATAATACCCCCAGCAGGAAATGACGGGCGATTGCACCCAAATAGTGAAATTAATTCATGGGCTAAATTCTTCCGTTGTTAATAGAACTGTTCAGAGATCTCCATGCACTTAAATGACTTGATATGAGAATACGATTCATGAGTGTGAACAGACTGAATTAATGAGTGTCACTATTGAGAAGAATAAGTAGATAAGGAGGAAAAATGATATAATGGCCACTTGCCATTCATAAGATGGGTGTTATCCTTTGTGTTGTGGGACAGCTATCGTCCCTTTCCCCCTTCCCGCCTCCTCTCCTTCAGAGACAAATGGCCCGAGTGGGGCAACGAGACTGCGATTGATGACTTATCGATATGAAGAAGAGGAGGAGAGAAGCAAGGATTTAGGAGGACTCTTCCTTTGCTTTTCAGGGAGCATACTCATACTTTACTGAGTAATGCCGAGAATGGAAGTGAAATGCCTTTCCTACTGTAGCCTTGTAACAAGAATGTCTAGCAATGGAGATTAGGGAACGCAATCCATCAGAATAAAAATTTTTAAAGTTAGGTTAAATACTGTTAGGACAAAGAAGACTGGAGCAGCTTCTGCGTACGTAATTCATTAGAGAAAGAACATAAGGATACTGAATGAAGCGCAATGAAGGGGACTGATTGGGGGGGGGGAATTAGGGTCAGAACAGGGAGCCCTCTTTGTCTTGTCAAGACCACCCGACTGTCAGCGCGTGTGTTGTTCAGCGGCCGCAGCATCTGTATCATCTCTGACCCACTGCACCCTCTTACCGTACTCTTCTCTCTCTCCTCCCCTTTAGATCACCATCCATCACTGACTGTCGACTTAGTGTCTTAGCGCCAGATGGACGAATTTCAACGGGCAGATTTGTCTCATTCTCCTACTTTCCGTTGTCTCTCACAACGAAATGAAGGGGTATGGCAAAACAATCTCGGACTAGGTATGCAATGGAAATATTGACTCGTAGTTTGATTTCTAATCTTATCGAAATAGAGCTCAAACAGAATAAAGCACAACAAGATTGTATCAAATAAACATTCGGAGTTCTAAAACGGTTAAAAAAGACAATTCATCGTATCTCCGCGGAGCCGTTGCCTCCATTAACGTTCGAGAGACACTGCATCGCGGAGGTTAGACGAGCGAAAAATGTTGTTTATTCGCCCTTTAGAATCCCTAATAAACATGGTAGAATGTGATATCCTGGAACACCGAGAAGCTATACGAGTGCGAAAGAGAAGAAAGGAGAGGAGTGATGAGATAAGAGAGTGAGAGGAGAACGAGGGAATGAATGAATATGAGAGAGACAGACAATGAAAGGGGAATGACAACTGATGCCTGGACATTATTGCCGAAGCATAGCCAACACACATTCTTGACTCTCTCCCTGATTATGATATCAATGTACTAAACGTAAAACATTTGGAGAAGTTCAAAAGAGATTAGAGCAATAAACTTCCCCGGGTTTACCAAGGAAGTTTATGATTGGACAGTATTCATCTTCGGCACTCAGAACAGCAGTCGATTCCTTCACACTCTCTCTATCACCCTACTATCAATGTCCCCCTCACCTCACCATGTCATGTCAGTGAGTCACCAATCAAAATATTGTGGTTCTCGCAGTGAAATGAGCGCCTCCCATCCCTCCCTACAGTAATTCCCCCAGGTGGTGCCCATAGGGAAAGGGGGAGGAGAGTGGGGATTTAGACATTTGGCCGCCATTTGGTGACAGTTATGTGACGGAGGTTATGAGATGTGCCAGTACTTGCTTTGTCTCGTTAAGAAGAAGGGAAAAGAAGATGGGATCATAAGTGTGCAAGACCCAGATGCGGCAGAAAGAATTATTGGGGAGAATGAACAACTGCACAAGGGACAGTTGATGAAGAGGGCAGATGTGCCATCATTGTCGTTATCACAGGTCAAGTCGATCTTGTCTTTCACCCACAAGAGAATCAACAAGTATCAGGAGGATATTGGCTGGCAGGAAAGGGCCAAAAGACGCTGTGAGGGGTCAGTAAGATGAATGAGGGGTGTTCTCCACTTTGAGGGGAGATTGAGAGGCTTTCCATGCGGGAGCCGGCCGGCGACAGTTTGTGATTGATGGTCCTGAGGGAGGGTACTGTAGGCAGCTGGGTGGTGACAAGGAGTGGGGTCCATCCCGGGGAAGATTGGATAAAGGCACTGGCACAAGACTTATGCAAGAACTCCTTAGCTCAGTTCATCCTCGATGTTTGACTGAAATTAGTTCATTGGACCAATAAACGTTCGAAATGTTTAAGCTGACAGGGATGAGAGTGCAGTGTGTAGTGCATGGATGTAGACATTCAGTCTTCATCAGTTCCTCTTTCATATCTCCAACCCGATCTCTGCGCACAATGTCAAGAAGTGTGCTATGTTCGCTGCAAAAACAAGGCAGAAGGAAGATTGTGAGAAAGATTGGTGATCAAAAATCTCCCCATGTGATAGTTATCACAGTGAAATCAATGCAATCATAGCACAAATTTATCTTAGCGTAGCTGCTGGGCTGCAAATCATGTAGCAACTTTGAATGGAAATTTGGTTCGTGAGACAACTGAAGCGACAGTTTTTATCAACGACTATTAAATTACTATTGAATTTGTTTCAATAAAAACGAGGAAAGGCTTCAAACTTGAAACATGAATTGGCGAGAGGTACTTTGAATACGTCTTCAAAATGAGAATGTGAACAAGACAATCAAAGAGTTGTATGGATGCCTCTTGTGTACAAGAGACTCTAAAGGGGAATGACAAGTGATTCGCTTTCTAAATCAATGAAACAAAGTGTGTGGGTGGAAGGCTAAAGAGGAAATCAGAGATGGGTCCTAGAGCGATAAAATATGAAAATGGATGAATCTCCTACCCGTGTTATCAGTTGATCAAAGGCGCCGAATTTCTTATTTGTTGAAACAGCCTACATTATACATCAGGCCAGAAACCTGACAACGGCTACAATTTCCAAAAAAAACAAATACTGCAATTTTTGCACACTCTTGCCTAACATGCACAAAAAAAGAAAAGACACAGTAAAGTAGTTCACAATTAGAACATGGCTACAATAGTAATGTGAAGCTTTGTATCGTTATCAAAACCTTGTCCGTAACCCATTAGCTGCTACATAAGGGGGGATTCAGGAGAGAGATAGAGAGGGCGACAGGTACGGTACTACTCATATGGAGACTCCATCTAGTACAGTAGTCGCCTAGGCGTTGAGAGGTTGGACGACATCATTGGGTGAGGGAAGTCCCTGGAAATACAGTCATGAGAATCAATCGTCGTTTTTTCTTGCTATCATAGTGACAGATAGAGAAGGCATGGCAATAGCTAGCGAGGGGATCATTTCTATCATCATGATACGGCCAACACATTGATGCAAACTTTACACCCACAAACTGCTATCAGGAACACGACATTTTTTGGAATATTCCGGAAAATATAATATCCTGTTCCTAAATGACAGATTCCAAAATGTCACACTGCCAAATTGACGATGAGATGCACGCAGAAACGATTCGGACATGTAGTACCTACCCACTTCTGAGTTCATTGTTAGCGGGGCTCAAGGCTGTGAGAGGGGGTGAATTGAAGGGAGAATGAAATTGGTGTCAAAACATGAATAGTCACTCACCTTCTCATTCTCCTTCTTCGCGATCTCAGCCGGCTTGTCTGCTGCAGCCCGGTTGGCCTGAACAATATCGATTGATAGATGATGAAATCTGATAGATTCTATACTGCCCAAATAGTCGATTACCGTGGACCAATGTCTCCGTAACTGACCTTCTCAGCCTCGAGCCTCTTGTACACGGGCTTGAATGCCAGAATGAGGATGAGAGCGAGGCAGGCGGCGATCGCGGAGAAGACCTGCACATCAGGAAGTCATTTACATGCACGAGACAATAAATCGTAGCAAGTTGATGGTGAGGAAACGACAAGCGTTTTCGTATTTGCGCATTAGTGCCTCATTCTCTGTCGCTCATTACAGACTGATTGAAACGACAGAACAGAGAGTTACAATATAACTTATATATTGTATTTGTTTTCCAAAAATATTCGGTCTCTACTTAATACTCACCATGATTGCCTGTGTGTTGTCCTGAGGGGCGTTTGCAGTGTCATTCGCGTCCAATTGACACACCTGCAATGTCTCCGTAGTCACAACTTGTGTTAATTTATTATGCTGATCAAAACTACAGTACTCTAAAATCACCCTTTTGCTATATCCGTTGTCTCCGCAATATAATTATAACTTCTATATAAAACATAAAAAATCAAATAAAAACTGGTCATTGAATAGAGACGATCACAACTTCCATAATTTCGTGATGGATGCCACCCAAGGAGCCAACACACCGAGACTGATTTTAATTTGAACAATTGTAATTGACAATTCCTACCTGAAGTACTGCTCTCTCCCCAACCAATGGCTTCTGGAACATCTTCATCACAGCAACAAAGATGACTGATTGCACCTGAACAACGTCGTATCGTACCCATGCGATAGTTCAAAAAGGTAGGGTTTTCCAAAATCCCGTCTTCGCGGAGGACACGTATTATCCTCTTACATACTTTTCAAAACGACCAAATGACTATATTTCATTGATTGCATCCAGTATTACTCTTCCTTTTGTTTAGCATAATGTACCTGTCCAGACAGGACGATCATTCCAGTGGCTGTGGCCTCCGACACGGGATGAGTACACTCGACAGACAGTTCCAGTCCCACAGGATACGTGGCCAGACCGAGAACACCGAATGAGAGACAGCACAGGGCGATCAGGACTAAAGCATATCCATAGTCAATTGACATTATTTAATTCTGAGTTCCTTTTAATTATTCCCTCTTTAAAATAAGAAAAAATCTTTGAAACGTGAAGGGAAGGTTACTGTAATGAGCATGGGTCACCTCTGAGGTCAGAATGGAGAGTCAATTGCAGGAAGGCGAGGCCGAATACGACAGCCAGTCCGAGTGCAACCTGAACAGACATCAGACTCTTATCATTTGTCTTTATCACTGGTCATTTTTTGAATTCGAGCTATACTAATGAATTAGCTCCGTAAAACCAAATGCGCAAAGTGGAAGGAGAATGTGACAGTAAGGAATGCGACATTTTGTCACCTTTTCACTAGACAGCACGGACCAATATGTGTAGGCCATTTTCAAAATCGCAATTGCGAGGTTGCACACTTGAATAGACTCTCTCACCTTCATCGTCTCCTCGTACATCTTCGTTCGATCGACAATGATTGAAGATCCCGTGGCACCAACGAGGCCACCTGCAAGGGATTACGGTAGGAAAATACAATAATACCTTGTTGACTGGAGTAGTCAATGAAACACATACCCACGATCATCATTGTCGCACACAGTCCCACAAATGTGTTGCCATATCCGGAAGGGCAGAGGAGGGACTGAATAAGACAGTATTACATTGGACAACGTGTTCAGCCAGAAAACATACTATATTTACAATAATAAAACGTATTTCATACCTGCATAATAGTGTAGAGACAATTGAACATGCCGATTCCTCCACCCATCACGAGGAAGAGAATCATGTACTGAAAATAGATCACATATCGTAATTCGGAACAGGATACGGTAGCAATGTTCAGTCACGCTGTCTCTAATGAGCTACCGTACCTGGCGAGATGTGATACACTGCTTTAGTCCGGGCAAGAAGTCCATTTGTGTTTGACTTGCGGAGAATGAGGGAGGAAGGGCAGGCTCACCACTGAAAGAAGTAATACTGTTATATAAATACATGACATGTTTGATATCAAATGACTAGCCACAACAAATGGGAACATTTCCCGTATACTCGTATAGACTCCAGTAGCACTTTGGAAAAATGTATTAGGTTGGTAAGAAAGTCTTTGTGGATTTTGTTATTCCGATACAGAAAAATCCCAGTGAAGGCTAGGCAGTAATTGCATAGTGCATAGTTGTTGGCTAGCTTTGGCCAACATGTGTGCATAGCGTAGATGCATCATGCCTGCTACACAGC
>JACMIF010000713.1:16661-28516 GCA_014805445.1 Diplogasteroides magnus
CGGCCACTTCGTTTTAAAGGACATAATGAATGCATTTTCAAGAAAATCAAAACTGCTCCCGACTAGCACATTACCAGTTTTCACGAAAAATGTATTTTTATTTTTATTTGTGTTCACACGTATCAACTTTCATAACTATTATTGGTTATGGACAGTACAAGAGTAGGATATTAACCTGCTCCCATTTCGTTTGATATCGATTCCTTTCCGCCAAACTGTACATTTATTGCTAAAAGTATCACCCGTTTAACTGTTTTTGCCTTTTCTTCCTAGCCACAAGACATAATCAAAAGAACTTCCTAGCCACAAGACATAATCAAAAGCCCTTCTAGCATGTCATGAGGACAGTTGCCACGCTTAATATAATCCACTAATAAGCATATATGGTTTGCTTGAAAGTCCGGGAAAAATTGAGAAATCCAATGTTGAAGAGCTGCGAAGTGGTCGAAAACTTCCTTTTTGTCATAACTCCAGAATGAAGAGGCGTGAAGTCCTACATAATTTGTGTCCGAATGGCATGCCTGCCTACTATACATAACCACTTGCAATGAAAATGTGCAGCTTCTTTTAATAAAGATAGACGTCTTTTTAAAAAAACCACAGACTTTCTTACCAACCTAATATAACAAGACTAATAAAACGGGATTACCCCCGTACTTTTTGTGGTCCGAGTATACGAGAATATTTATGTACTGGCCTCAATGTAATTTATAAATATTTCTCACCTTCTGACTCCACCGACAGCCAGGATGAGACCGGCGAGTGATGGGACGAAGACGAGAACGTTCAGGTAGGGAATGTGATCCACGGAGCGCACCTGAGAACTACCGTAATACAGTCAATTCGCAAATGCATCGTCCAAACGGTTAGCGCGGCATAGTCAGTTGACTAACCAGCTGGGGCGAGATCGAATTGGCAAGCAGCACTCCGAGTGGATTGCTCATGGCTCCGACTGTAGTGGCAATGGCTCGTTGATTGTGAGGGAACCACGAGTTGGCGACCTGAAATATACATTATTTTGGTTAATGCTTACAATACACGAAAAAAGTAAAGGAATTCCAATCAAAAGGTAGTCAGTCATAAGATTCAAGTTTTGAAAATAAAGAGCCTATAAACTAATAAATGGACACCTTGGATGGAAGATACATGATGAAGGGATATGCCACTCCTGAAACAACGAAATTGATCATTATTCATGTTACAGTAATATAAACCTGCGATTGCCTGTCCAACTATTCCGACGGGGAAACGATACTCTTCGGGCAAAAAGGTGGAGAGGAGACGGATGCCGGCACCGGAACAGTTCGCGATTGCTGCAGAGATTACGGTAGACTGGGAAACTAATTAGTGGACAACGGACCTGCCACGTAGATGGCGGTTTTGGTGCCGAAGAAGCGACCGGCCCACATGGAGAACATGCCGACGGGGATGGTCATCATCATGTATATCATTGAGAACCTAGAAAGCAGTATCTTAAGAATTGGCAAAATGCCAAGAAGACCGGAATTTGTAAAATGCACATACCATGCCGCGGATCCCTCTCCATAGAATGCATTGCAGTAGTTAGCGACGGGAGCGAACGAGATCCAGGTCATAGTGTTCGAATTGTTGAGAATCGCCACCACAGCCAGAATGAGCCATCGTCGAGCATACACCCTTCAGTAATTACTCTTGTTGTATGATTTGTCAACCCTCTTCCCCAAATCTGAATCAAAGTCCGCTCTACAGAAAGTACACTTAACTCTTGTTGTTTTAACCCCCCCCCCCTCAACCCAAAATCAGATTCCGAGCCTTCGTAGAAAGTTTACTGTGACTCAGCGACCATCTAATTCATGAGCCATCCGATGTTTCACAACTCAGCCTACTCGTATGTTTGCTTGCCATTGTTATGGTGGATGAATCATCAAACAAGAATAGTCCCGCAGAGTTTTTGACAACAGAAAAAATAAAACTATCTAGGCGTCTCTCCCCTTTAAAATATCATCATTTCAGAACTTAAAGTACAACAGTATTCCTGTTTTCCCTCATAATTATGGCTAATAATGTCCTTCTTTGGATCTAGGGATGCACCCGCAGTAGTATTGCCGAAAGACTGAATATGACATACTTGAGTTGCTGTGGTTGGTCGGAGTCCTCTCCCTCATCCCCGTCCACTTTACCATTCTGCAACGAGAAATTATATTGATGAAAATTAATCTGTTAAAAGTTACATATACATAAACATTCAGATTTTCAGAAGGAGCCACAGCACTTGAATACAATAGGTAAATTATGAAATAGTAATGAAATCTTATCTCATCATGAGATTCTCATGTCTATAAGAGACCTCACATTGGTGGAACATATAAAATAAAATAACATAAAAGACTCACTTTCATGTTCTTCATTTGGATGTCCTTTTCAGTAATCGCTTCCTTGTCACCGGCCGCCATTGTTGGCCTGACAAAATGACATTCATTAGTAAGACATTCAGGTAAAACGATACCAATTGTTCAACACGAGCGAAAGAAAGCTTAGACGTGCACACGTTATCGGATAAAGCCTCTAACTGGGGAAGCGTCTTACTTTCTGAATTCTCTCTGCCCCCGATATTCCCTCGTCCTCTTTTAGCTGACTGGACGAGAATAAGAGGCAGAGAAGAAGAATAGACGAAGAAAAATTGGGAATTTTTAAAGGAAGAACGAAAAGCGGAGACAACGCTTGAAGCTAGCGAAGCATAGCGGAAAGGAGAAGCTTTGACCACCAGTAATAGACATAATCACATCGTAGAAAGGGAATGTCTACATTAACAAACGCCAAGCAACAAAAGACTCCAATGCTTCTTTCAATCTGCTGATTCAACAAATGTTGTGTTCTCCATGTCGATGACTCGACAGATTTCTCATAATCGATTGATCAGCCCAAAATAAAAATGATTAGGAAGGAAAATGATAAACTACCGATTGCTAGTAGTAGCCCCAAGCCACTAACGTTAAGTATAAACGAGGAGGCAAAGAAAGAAGTGCACCCGTCACTCTTCAAATGAAACATGTCAAAAGAGGTTCAAAGTATGACCGCTAAAGACAAGGAGAGCAGACAGAACTGTGTGCTGCTTCCCTTTCAACTTTAGTCCTTTTCGGCTCGGCTAACAACGAAAACGAGATGCACGTCTATTGACAGATTTGATTTGTGATATAAACGCTACTATGATTAATAACCCGATGTGATTTCCATTGCAAAGTACGAAAAAGAGCAGCATCTACATTGAACCGCGCGAATCATTTAATTAAATGAAATGTTAAGAATGTTACTGGATATTAAAACAGGTACGCCGTACGGTGTAATGGTATCAGAAGAAAATGTCGACGACATGCATGCACACTACACGTTGCGGCCGATAGTTGCTTCCAACGCAAAGATTGGACGAGAGAGGAAAGGGAATGTAGAGAGATACAAGGACGAATGGAACAGATAAAGAGAAACGGTAAGGAGGGGAGAGGTAAGACCGCGACTGAGAAGAGAGAGATTCAACACTCCGATTAGAGACTGACCCGCAGATTGGCAAGGTATAAAGGATGAAAACGTGGTGAAACGACATTTTGAACAGCATTTGGGTGATAAGAAAGACGCATAAATCAAGGCGCAATACTTAGACGAAAACTTTCGCGAAATTCTGCAGAATGTGAAAAATTGGCAGAATGCCAAAAATATATGTAAAAAGATAAATTACGGTATTATATGCGTTATTTTTACATTCTCTCATACATAATGATACATCGACCATTTGGTATATAAAGTATATAAAGTTGAGTTGCGACATGTGGATATTACGCGTTTTAACTTGACTAGGGGTTCTATATCGATGAATTTGTCTACATTCTTCTCCGCCGCGCGGCCATCTATCATGGGAAGAGATAACCGCGTTCGGAGAAGAATGACGACAAATTTACCTATTTAGAACGCCTTAAATTAACCAAACTGAAGCCACAAAGACAGAAAGACTGAAAACAGAATAATTTTCATACAGAAGGATATCGAATTCCCATAGTTAGGGCCCTCCTGCTACCATTCTTATAGATCTGACTAGTGAATGCATGCTGAGATTGAGACTGAAAGTGAGGTAGTCAAGTAGAATTCAAAAACAAGAGTAGGACAGTCTCTTCATTAGATGAGAGTAGGGACGATGCCAAGTAGCGCTTTCCCGTCCCCATGCTAGTGCAGAGCAAGTGCTATTGCCCTGTGTTAGAGACTATAGCGAAAGGAGAGACAGTCATATTTTGCGCTAATCTCTTAATAACCTCGCGCGACCACGCCATAAACTGTACAGAAAAGAAGAGAAGTTGGGGAAACGAAGATGATTGGATAGTGAAGGGAAGCGAGAAGACGACAGTTCTTCTTCCTTCAACATTGTGAGTCAGCAGACACACGACGCCTCGATATATGGGGGAATGAAGGGAAGGGAAAGAAAGAAGAGGGACGAGAGATCAGGGCGAATGAAGAGGGTGAAGACAACAAAGAAGATGAAGAAAGATCATGGTTAGAAGAGAGATGACAGACTAAGTGGGTGGAATGTAGAATAGAGAACGTTACGACACGGGAGGTCAGAGGCAAGCAGAGGGTCTGGGGAGAGAGTACATAGAATGAAGAGACTGGACAGCGAACGGGGAGAGTGTGCATACAAAACAGCTACGGGTGAAGGAAATGATGGACGATGAGAGATGAAAGGGGAGAAGAGGAGGTAGAGAAAAACGTACTCAAAGAACGGCCGCGTCTAGATGTGCCTTTCAAGGGAGAGGTCGTCCCTTTTGGGAATATGAACTGAAAGGAACGCGGCTTGAGACATAGTCGGTAGGCTATCCACTTGTTTTCGCGGTATGAAGTCTTTTATGCTATTAGTTCAGAAAATGATCATGATAATCAAACGAACATACGGAATGTAACTCAGATATTTATTGTAAAGAGCTCGTGGCAAATAATAATGTACTCATTAAAAATGATGTGATTTCGGAATTTCTAGAAAGTATGGCATCTCGGCTGTCTAATGACCTACTAAGCACAATAGTTATACAAGTACAATCTCTCGAAATCCAAAATATTATCAAGTAGAGTAAATCAGACGCAATCACAGGGTCGACTCTTGTCATGAGTCACTTATGCTTCTGGAGGGTGTACTATGAACAGAAATGATCAAACAATGGACTAGTCAACGTATGCCGGGATACAGACACATAATATTTTCATAGGCAATCGTAATATTTTAAACATTTTGTATCAACAAGGATCCACAATATCCAAAAAAAAATCATAACAGTAGCACTCTTTTAGGTATATGTTTAGGGTCAAGCTGGGAACAATGTTAGAGAATCACAGTATGTCACAGATCATCATCTGTGATTTGGAAGCTCGAGTTGGCCGTTCCGTTCTCTGATAAGACGACCTGAATAATACGATGGTATTTTAATTTTTCCATGATTATATATAAATATGATTTTTCTCGCGATCTCGTTGTTCATCCACAAATATTACAGAAGAGATATCCCTGTATTTTTTTTACAATTAATGTGGAGGAATCATTTTGCAAATCCACATCGTTGAATATTTTGTACTCTCACCGGCAGTAAATCCACACTATTCATGGGGGCTGATGACCTCATCAGGTTTGCAGTGGAGAAGCTCGTATATGAAGAGGAAGACGATTGACCGTTGCCTGACATGAATATAATAGTATTCATGCAAACTAAGTTGTTTCAAAAATAATAATTCATAAGAACTGTGGAGAGAATTAGTTTGCACCCACTTGAAGAAGCCGATGTAGAAGCAGGAATCTTCAATGGTGAGATCACATCATCCGCTGAGATGACAGAGCGTGCTGCTTCCTTCTGAACACTTGTAGTATACTGTATTTGCATGAATATTAATGATTTGTTCATGAAAGAAAGGATTGTGTTTACTAACAGCAGCTTCGTGGTGCTCGCTCAGAATATCAGCTCCTATGTCCTGCAGCAGAAGTGAGAGGAGAATGGCCTTTAAATATATTCGTTAATCATCCACAGTATCATCCACGTCGGTATAAGACAAAACAAGAAAGAAATCGTACTTGGTCCGTGCGGAGAGTAACCCACTCGAATTGGTCCTGTAAGAACACTTTCAGTCACCTATTCTAATATTAAGATTTACCTTTCCAACGAGGTACTCGAACTGGAAGATGAGTGGATCAACGACAGAAGGCGGTTGGGATATGCGCCATATTCTTATTCTCGTAGCTCGGAAGATCCACTCGGTACCCGTCTAAAACTGACAGCTAGACATTTGTCGAACCAAACGATAGGTATTTGCCCATACCTGTACACATATGAGTAACAGTTGTCTCCTTCCCACGCGTACTCTCGTCCTCACAGTACCCTTAGAGGGCAATTCGGCCTGTGAACAAGACATAACGTGAATGAACGGGAGTACCGTAATACCTCAGCAACACCTAACTCCTCATATCCGTATGTCGATTGCTGCGAGCAAAGTCGGAGGAACTTAAACAATTTTCAAAGGTCTAATTATTGGGAAGGCTGACTGACCCTCTCTGCAGTTTCATCATTGGCGAGTGCTTCCAACTGAGCCTCAGTCTCCGTAGTGGATGGCTGCATTTGGCCACAGATCATATCTGCATGCGCCTGACGAAATGGTTTGGTATGGTCTGGAACTTAGGGTTCAGGACTTCACACCTGTTTGTATAGTAGTCCAGTGATGAACGGGCACTCGAAGAGTCGTTCCTGCACTCTGGAACGATTTATTTATTATAATATTCACATCATTGTATCAGGATGCATTAGAAAGTGACAAACCTCGGTTCCCAGACCATTCTCCTCAGCTGTAATTTGTACACGATACCACGACAGGCCGATCGCTACAAGGACCGTTTAACAATATTTCAGTCTATCAAACCGATCTCACCTGATTTGCCAATTGTAGCGACACGTACGGTGATTCGAAGTTGCGCAACAATCGTACTGCTGAAGTAATTCATTTGCTTTTATAGAAATAGTATATATGTCGCGGAGATTAGCTGATAATATAAATGAATGTAACGACTGACGCAGCATATCGAAGGGTCCTGCTCCATCTTCTCGTCGCTCACGCACCATGAAAATACCAAAGTACTGGTAGAGAAGATCAAAGTCACACGCAAGGTTCTCCGCCAATATCTGCAGTCACACTATGTATGGTTAGGATGTGCAAGGAATATTGTACCTTCATAACGTCTCTCGTATTGAGTAGCACACCACATCGTGCTGTGTGTCGTGTTCCATCACCCAGTAGAACTTCGAGGTTGACGGAGGACGAAGCCGGACGATATGACTCCTGAGGGAGAAGTGACCATTACAGATCACATCAGCATTGGAACATACCAGTTGAAACTCGAGGAACGTTCGCTCAACAAGGCTACTCCGCATCACTTCAGCCAGTTGAACTACTGAATAGGATGAATATTATGGGTGCATCATAGTGGAAACGTACAGTTTTGCAGGTACTTGGCTATCCTCAGTCTCCTCTCATCCAATGCAGATCCGTCAAGTCTTCCGAATGCGATCTTCTTCGGCGGGAATTCCGGAAGATGGAATCTTCCGCCAAATCTGCAATCGAACCTGGAATGAGAGAGGACACTGACTATGGCTACAAGCTACCACCACATAGACAATCACAATACTGCAAGCGAACTATTTGACGGAAACATCCAACATTTTTCAACGATGATCAACCATTAAAGAAATCGTCTATGAGGTGCTCCCCCGGGGAAATCCATAAAGTGTTTTCTCTGTGTCTTTACAAATCCGCTTCTGATTCATCCCACCGATGGTATTGATTTATGAAGCGCCTCATAGACTCCCCAGAGAGTTTCTTTAGAGAAGGTTTATTGTAAAGCGTAGATTTAGCAACTCATTGGTTGTGTGACCACCGACACACCGTCATAAGCATATAGTAGGATTAGATTAGGATTACAAGCGACAGATTTAGAAGCGCTTACTTCAATCTGACGGACTCAGCGAACTTATGTAGGAGACTGTAGCGGATGGAAGCATGCAGCCAACCATTGACGTGGATATTGAAGGCCTGTGAAATTGACCCATTGACGACTCTCTGACCTTAGGACAACTTCTTACCGTATACTTGGTAACACCATCGCTTCGCTCCACGAGCGTTGCAGTACTTGGGATGACGATGTGGATCATGCTTAGGATTTGGACAACGTCGACTCTCGCATTTCTATTAAAAAAAACTCTTGAATAACTGAAGAGGATATACGATAAACCAGCATATAACAAGCGACATGTGATGAATACTAGCTTAACTTCATGTACATGCGAATAGACACTTGATAGTAGGTGTTAATCCCACTATGAGATAGAATGAATTGAATATAATAGAGGATCTCATGATACAACGTCCATGCGGACGAGGATTATGTATTTGTGATCACAAGGTACGGATAAACACAGGATTTGGAAGAAATGTAGGTACCCCAATGAGAGTATCCTACTGTTTTGGATGTCGATAGGTGTATGTCCAAGTGAATCGGATCTTTAACTCTGTCAATTCAGATAATCAACTATGTAAGCGTCAAGAATCTCATACAAGGTTCAACGTCACGGATGAATGTTTGAATAAAGTTGCATGGATGAGTCGGTTTCCAGCTGGCACTTAACAGGTGATTGAACATGTGAGAGTGTGGGAGGGGAAACGATAAAAGGAGAGGCAATGAAATCGATAGGTCGACACTGCTGAAGATGGGAACTAGAGCGCGATAAAACGAAATGTCTCCCTGTCTTCCTCAATTCGCGCGAGTGACCCCGATTTGCTGAGGAACCACGATGAAACCAATGCCTTGGTTCAAGTAAGTTGCAGAAATGCGGGCATATTTTGACTCAAACAGAAGTACTTGATGCAAATGCGGCGGAAATATCACATAAAACAGGAATGTGGAATGGCGTGAAGAAATGCGTAGGTTGGCTGTCAAATTGAGTGCAATCTATACAAAGGACACAATCAATGGACTATGAGTGGATGTAAAGAGAACACCGAGAGACTAGTTCCTCCCCTTTTCCCAACAATTGAGTGAGAACAATCGAATATCAGAGACCATGGAACGGAGAGAAGGTGAGAGAGCGATTGGAGTGCTTAGTCCCCCTTGTGTGCGACCAGTGGATGCATCGAGTGTGTTTGGACAACGACGACGAATTGCACTTCGCGTTTCGATGCACACTACGACTTTATAAGGAGAGAAGTCGAAAAAGTGTGCATTTGAAGACAATGCATTGGAAAATAATTAAAGAATTACTGCAGTAGTAATCTAGACTATTAAACTCGAGCTTGAATACAAACAGGCCTTTTCAACAAGATATTGAGCAAGTAATAATGTTCCCAGTGCAAAACGTCGTGTTATTATTTATACTTAACCTTAAAAGTATAGATTATTTAGGCGGTAGATAATGACGCAGGTTCATAAGTTCATGAAGCATCACTCTGCATGTCAGCTGTCTGTGGATGCTTAGTTATCATTGTGCATGATTGACAGTGACTGTCTATCAGAGGTCATCATCTCACTTCCGTCCCCTGTCACTATTCAGACAAGAACTCTGTCTCATTCCAGCAGGCAAGAAGAAAAAAGCCCCGACAATTCAAATTTTCTTATCGTGCACTGATAAGACTCGCAATGCCCCCAGACCGACGCCGAGAGGGTCGTTCGCATATTCAAATCACGGCTGGAGACTATTTTTGACTGATTTATACAATAGCTCCACCAACCATAGTATTTTTGAGCTGTTAGACCATATGAGCCATACTGCTGTCACGCCTTTATCCACTTGACATTGACGCTTATCGTTCTGTTTGTTTTTGACGGCTGTAAAAATGCCTTTTATGCGTCCCGTTGGGTAGCCAATAGGCCTGCATTTCATTATTAGTTACTTAAAAATAATTGGCCTGAGCATTCCGATACTGCCTTCAGCACGACTTTTCAGTCAGATCTGGCAGTCCAACTTCACTATTCATGCGCACCAGACCCCTGACTGTGGGCTCATCGTGCCCCGATTCTGTCATCGAACTGGCCAGGTCGCTGCGACATCGAGTTGTTTATCCATTAGCCGCCAACTCTTCATTACTCATTGCAACGACTGTTCAAGACTCTTCTTATCGGGTGCGATTGCTCTTGTTATCAGCTTTCAATACTTTCAATAATTAATCTTCTTTTTCAAATGCATTTATTTTTAAAATTCAGTAATTTGTGTTGTGCAATGTGCAAATATCGGATAGTTGTGACTATTATGACTATTGCAGAGTGCCATATCACTCGGTATTCCTGTTGTGTCTCCGTCCATTTTGGCTTCCGGTCGCGAGTTCGACGATGACGTCATTCACGAGCACAGTCTGCCATTGTTTGCTGGACTACAAGTATACGTCGAAGCATCTCTAAGGGATGAACAACAAAGGCAGGAGGATCTTTTACAAAGCAACGGTGGGAATCCGAAAGCAATTGTGATTGTGGACTTATTACAGATTGATGAAGTCTTATTGTTAGTGGTTTTATTAATAAACCACATTTCAGGGGCAGGCATCGTGGACGAACGAAATACAGCTGACATCATTGTTAGTTCAAGCAAGAAGGGAATAAAGGCAAGAAATGGCCAGATTGTGGTGACTCCTCAGGTAGGATGCAGATGAGAGTTGTGAAGAAGACAAGTTCTTTCAGTGGATCTATGAAAGTCAGGACCTCGGATGGTGTGCCAACGAGACGAATTTCGCGTACGTCAACTAGTGCTAATATTCTCCTGAATAGAGAATAGCAAGGAATATTTCAGATTGGAACGCGGATTGAAGCGTCGATCAGCGAGAAAATATGGAAGGACCACTAAAAAGTATACGATACTTTATTACAGCAAAATCTCTTCCAAAATATGAACTCCTACATATACTCTAAGATCTGTCTGGGATGGCAGATTACCGTTGTTGAATACTTGCATATCTCAACACATATTTATCTATCATCGAATTTCAATCGAGATATTCGTAGTCATCAGAACTGTCGGAGTCCACATCATCAGCGAAGAGTAATGCGTAATGCTTAGGCTTCTTCTTGTTGTAGTCTCGATTCAACTCGTCAACCATCCTGACAGCCTAAAAGAAGGTCATGTATTATAAATAGTAGGTAGTAATTGTATACTTCTCCGGGAGTAGAGATGCCGCAGTACAGCATGTAATACTTTGCAGACTGAGATCTGCAACACGTCAAACTCCCCTCATATACAGTCCAGCCTATTTCCCGAAGCGAACGGGGATCCCGGGGACTCCCGGGTAGTCCCCTGACATCCCTCGTCATTTTTTCTAGCTTTGGCGGCATAATGTTCTGGTTTTGTTTCAGCATTTTCTGAGATTTACTATTTTCTATCTTGCGGTAGCGGAAAATTTCCAAATTTTCAATGATGAATACTCTGCAAAATGAGCTTTTGCTGGCACATTGAATATATAAACGATGCGAAATTCAATAATGAAATGATCAACACAACAAAACCAAAACATTATGCCGCCAAAGCTAGAAAAATGGGCTGGGGGATGTCAGGGCACGGCGATTCACACTCCCCATAAGGCGTACATTAAGGAATTTACAAGTTCGCCGACGATTCCCAAAAATATTCTGTTTGATATTCGGAATTGCGGTGGAGCGCGGACTGTTCGGTGGAGCGCAGAAGCGGGAGCAGTCCTTCCTGCTTCTTTGCTCTCCCTGGATTTCGCCTCCACAGTCCCCATGGCGCAGTCGGTAGCGCGCTTGTCTTACACCCGTGAGGACGTGAGTTCGATTCCCCCGTTGGACCATGGTGTGCCTAGTGCGT
>JACMIF010000714.1:0-33019 GCA_014805445.1 Diplogasteroides magnus
GACCAACTTTGAAAAATCGCGCCGCTGCTCTTTTTCACGGCAGAAGATCATGATGGTGGCAACGAATGAGATCTTTAGTGGGGAGTCTATGATAATTATGGATAGAAGCTATCATGAGTTTGAACGGAGATATCGATGTGAAATGTAGAATCACAAAGACTTGTGCATCAACCTAATATATGGCGCAATTACCGCGTCTTTCGCCCATTCAAACGCTTACTTGCTGCATCCGATCATGTTGAGACAGGAGAGACATCCCTTAGGATCTGTTACAACTTCCTCTTGACAAATGGTGCATTCGCCATATGACGTAGTCTTCAGCAGGGAATTGGCTGAACAAAGTGTTGAGAAACTAATGAGTGAGCAATCTTCCACCCACTCTAGTAATTTTTAAAAAATGTCTACACGCTACCTTGTCTCGTTAGATCTGATATTGCAGCAGTCCAGGCAACATCTCTATCCGCCCATGCAGCATCTCTTTCAGCCCATGCAGCATCGCTCGCAGAACTTGCTTCCTCATATGCAGCATATTCAGCTTCTGTTGTAGCAGGTTCTGAAATAATAAATATATACATAAACGTGCTTCCATTGTAGCCTCTCTTTCGGCCCATGCAGCTTCTCCATTCGGAAAGAGTCAACTTCATTTATAATTTACCTCGGCGAAGTATATTTTCCCATTCTCTTTCCAGTCTTGCATCCGCTTTTTCACATGCAGCAGTTGCCTCTGAAAATAATTAAATTTGAGTCTCATCTTGATACGGGCATTTGGGCAACCACACACAATATTTGTCGTCAACATTTACCTTGGAGTCGTATTCTTGTCTCTTCCATCCGATCGTTTATCAATTCGATTTGATAACTTGAGTTATGGCTAATGGGATCCATTGAGAACCTTTCTGGGCCTGCAAAAATTAAATATTTCGAACAATCTGCGGGTTGAAATGAAAAATTGCCATAAAACAATGATATGCGAAATAATAAGGTTGAAACACTAGAATGAGAGGAGAAATATCGGGGAAATGGAGGCGAGAACAGAGTGATATGATAGTTTTACAGCAATTATGACACAACCACGTATCCTTAGTCGCTTCCTGACCACTCACAGAGTCTTATTGACCCCTGCCTGACATTTCACTTCTTGGTCCTCCGGGCAACGCCAAGGAAATCCATGATGCCCCACAAATGAGGTCGCCGTTCCTCTTCTGAAACGACATTGTTCGTGGTCTTTTGTTCATCCAAATGAATATGCCTAATAACTTTATTATCTTGGGATTCATTCTGCAGGGAATCACTCAGCCATCACTAGTCTATAGTATGCCTGGCTATCGTATACACGATGACTCCAGTATACTTGGCTACTGTCAGCCATCACTATTGCGGCACTTCACACACGTATTGACGGGTAATAATAATAAAAATTTATCGTCTGCGAGTGAGAAATACGTACAGAAAGGCTACTAGGGTTTCCAAATCAGTAGCAAAGTGCATTTCTCATCGTTTAATCCACTCAGAATCATAGCGGTTGTCAATCGAAAGTAGAGATAACAGCTTCGCGGAGATTATACGAATGAGAAATGCACTTTACTACTTATTTAGAAACCCTAAATGCTACTGAGTAAGCGACATTTAATGAAAGTCAAGTGAGCTAAAACCAAGATGACAACGATGCCATCAGTGAATTAAATTAAAATGCAAATCTCTTTCTCCTGTCTCAGATCCCATTCCCTCGTTGTCTCTAATCCTTATCAAATACTCGGTCACTTTCAAATAAGCTCTTTGTACTACATTCCCTGTTGTCACTTAGCCAGAAAGATATCTACCTTGTTACTGGGACCTGTTTGAATAAAAACATCTCTGACCCCTATGTTCATCTGCCCTACCGTATTCATAGTTCGTTCATTGTTCATCGCCCCTATGTCTTTGTAAGAGCATGTCTTAAGTGGTGAGTAGAGTGTCGCATTCGGACATCAGTTGATGTCTGAATCATTTACATTTATTCTACGCGTTGTTCGGACATCGGGCGGTCCACATTTTCGCAGCTTGCAGGCCCCTCCTCACTCTTTCTCCCTTTGTATCTTCCCAAGAACGGCGCATTTCAATGCGAAACAGACCGCACCAATGTCCGAATGGATGTCCGAATGGATGTTCGAACAATATGAAATGTCTGCATGGCTGATGTCCGGACATTGCCCAGTCCGCAGGAAAAGTAAGAGGGGGGAATGAAATGTCCGGTTAATGTCCGAATGCGACATTCTAGTGGTGAGTGAGATGAAGATACGAAAAATGTATAGGAAAGGGGAGAGAATAACATTGTTAATTATTGGAACAGTACCTCCCACACAAGAAATTAAGAGGACGATTTGTGAATTGATTGATTGTCCTTGTATTAGTAATCAGAGTGGGGGTATGAGTGATTGCCCATTTATAAATGAGCAACGTCGCTCGAGCAACGTCACTCATTTTCATTTGGGCTACGTTGTTCATCTCCCTTCATTCATTCCTTTCTTCTCCAATGAGCGGTGGTCGCATTATGTGCTCTTAGCATAGCTATTTTACGTGCATTAGACAAGTAAGATAGCTATGCTAAAACAAGCAACGACCAGTTTAAAACTGTGATAGCCTAGAAATGAGTGGATTGCTCATTTATAAATGAGCAACCACCCATCATTTGAGCAATGCTTTGCTCGAGCAATGGGTCTATCATTCATTGCTCGAACAACCGGTCACTCGAACAACGTTGCCCACGAATTGCTCTTCACTCGAGTTTGCTCATAACCCCCACTGTATTGGTAATAGGACAAACATTCGTGTGTTTCATTTGGCTTTCTTTCTACCATTGTTTCGCGGTGAGAATATTTTCAAGTCAAGATATCTAAAAAAATAAGATGCCTACAATGCCGTCAGTGAAGATAAATGGAGTAGAAAATGAATGACTTTAAATGTGTTGAGTGAGATAGTACGGAAGCTGTTTGCGGAATGTGGCAGAATGGCACCATGGCTAATTCAATCAGAGAAGAAATAATGATAAGTGTGTTGTTCAGGGTCGATGAAAGAGTAATCGTCACATGAACATTGAAATGAATAAAAAATAAGCAAATAAAACAGCATAATTCGAAAGCAGTTGTTGACATGTAAAAGGATCTCTTCGTCCTCTCGTGGAACTTCAGCTCTTTCCCTTTGCAAATGTTAATCATGTCCTCCACTGCGGGTCCGTCACATTCCCATTTAAAACGGCAAAGAGGGCAAGACATGTTCTGAAAAGCACGAAATTCATAATATTAAAATATCTTGGCACCATGACAACTCTTTTTGGTTTCTCACCTGCGATTCAAGGAACCATCGATTGACGCAACTGAAAAGAGTATACATTAGCTATACTAACACTCGTATTTTCGTATGTTTCAAAATGTTTTTTTTTAAATTGTTTTAAATGTATTTTACAGATTTAGTAAATATGGCGCAAATAACCGTCTTTCGACACTCACGGATTGCATCCGATCAGATTGAGACAGGAGAGGCAGCCCTTCGGATCGGTTACTTCTTCCTCTTGACAGATGGTGCATTCGCCATATGCCGTAGTCTTGAGCAGGGAATATGCTAAGCAAAGAACATTTTACAGATGCTTTGAAATTTTTGTGATTAATTTTGCAGAACTTCCCTTCCCTTCTTTTACATTATCGGTTGGCCTAGCTTTATTTCACTTGCATAGCGACTAGGGAGGGGAAAGGAAGATTTTCGTTCGTCCCTTTCTTCCTTTCCGGCGCTGCGAAAAGTGAGCGCTTCGCATTCCCAGCGGTCAAATGCGAAGCGCTTCGCTTTTGACCGCATGGAATGCGAAGCGCTTCGCATTTCTTTTGAACATGTGACACAGCTGTGATTGAAAAAAAGAATGACAAGGTATTTCAGCAGTGCTCAGGGAAATTAAAGCGCAAAAATAAATATATAACTGCAAATTGCTTACAAAAAATCCGACCCACTGTCTCACACAATATTGATACCGCAATCCGAGTCATTTAAAAATCACTTCATCTGATCATCATTAAATCATTTATAATTAGCACCAGACACGATGCGGGTCGATTTCTTTTCATGTCAATTTCATGTCAAGTGTCTGCATAAAACGCAAAAGAAAAATGTGGCATGTGGAATCGAACCTACGACAAAGCAAAAGGGATGGTGCGGGGCGCAAACATGATACCGACTAGGCCATCGAGGCTGCTGAAAAAGTAGGAGAAGAGGGTAAAGATATGAGTGAGACAAAATCGAGAAGCATAATATCTCGAATACCGCAGAGGCTGCTACCAATACTGTGGGGTGCTAATTTCGTGACGCTCACCGGCAGTAGATCAATCATTATTGTTCGCTCTGAGATCGTTAATGTTCTGTGAAAATTCGAGCGATCGGAGAATTTTAGGACAATTCGACAGATTGTGATAGATACTGTAGCCTCGGAAACGGTAATGAAGGCTACGTCAAAATTCATCAAAACCAAAAAACGGTTCCAAACCTTCTGTCCGAAAAAGGCATATTTAAGCCAAAAATGCCAATATACCATCTTTGCTTTAAAAGAAAAGGCAGCATCGAAAAGAAATACGAAGCGCTTCGCATTGCGTGCGCAAAAAGCGAAGCGCTTCGCATTTGTCGCTAGGAATGTGGACCGCTCACTATTTGCGCGGCGTGGAATGAAAACGCTATTAGCGCTTCGCTTTTGATCTTCCTTTCCCCACCCTAATAGCGACCCCATGTAATATTTACCTTGACACGGTCTTCTTTCCATCTCATAATTTTCTACCATTGCAGCAGTTTCCCTGGCCATCATTTCTTCTTCCGCTCTTGCTTCTTCAAATGCAGCCATTTCTTCTTCAAAGGCTGCATGTCTTGCAACCATTTCTTCTTCAAATGCAGCATGTCTTGCGGCCCATGCAGCATCTCTCGCAGAAAATGCTTCTTCTAATGCAACTAATCCATCTTCTCTATCTGAAACGAATTTTTTTCACTCGACTTTTAGGTTCATATTTCTTAACGCATTGATCATTGTCTCTAGCCACTGTTACCATAGTATACCTACATGAGTCACACTCCACACTCACCCCCTCTCATTGAAGGGACTCTGGCGCGGTTTTTCAAACTTGGCGGACCCAACGATTTTGTCAAAATTTCCGAAATCAGTATAGCCAAAAAATCTTGGCAACTGTAGTAGTATTTCAAGTGGGACGCAGTGCCCCCTTCCCCTCCTCCTCATCCGTGGTTCTCCAACTACAGTCTTGTTACTCCAGCTATTCAACGGTAACCCTATGAAGCACATGTTGCTAGCTGCATGATACGACTCTCTTTTCACTTTTCCATATAAATAACTCAGCATTTACCTCGGCGATATATATTTTCATATTCTCTAAGCATTGTTGCATCCGCTTCTTCGCATACAGCAATTGCTTCTGAAAATAATTGCTTATTATATTAGAGAATAAATAATATGAGAACAATTTATGTTGTACATATGTAATGACTCGATGAAAGACTAATCTTCACATGAATATTGAAATGAGTAAAAAGGCAAAAATGATTATATATATGTCTCATTTTGATATGGAAATTTACATAACCACTCATAATATTTGTTCTTCAATGCCAGCATTTACCTTGGAGTCGTATTCTGGTTTCTTCCAATCGATTGTTCATCAATTCTCTTTGAGCTCTCCATTGTGAGTTATTGCTATTGGAATCCATTATCAACCGTTCAGAGCCTGCAAATGATAATATTTCGGACAAGCTGCGGGTTGAAATGAATAATCGCCACAAAACAGTGATATGTGAAATATTAGGGAGGAAAAATTAGAATGAGAGGAGAAGAGGCGAGCACAGAGTGATAGGATAGTTGCACTCAATTGTCACAGAAGTATGAATCCTTAAGCGCTTCCTGACCTCTCACTGGCCTTCGCAACGCCTTGCAACTCCATAATGCCCCACAAATGAGGCCGCATTTCCTCTTCTGTATCGACATTGTTCGTGGTCTTTCGTTCATCCAAATGAATAGACGTCGAATCACGTAGCACCAAAGTTTCAATTGCTCAATGTTCGCAGAGTCTATTGAACTCAGTAATTTTGCTGATAATTTGTTCCCGTTGATTAACGATTGTCCTTATGTTGATAACTCTAAAAAAATCGCTGATTTGCTTTCATTTTTAGTTTAGCTTCTCTGTGTTGCCGGAGTTAAGGCACCGTGAAAACATATTGACGAGTAAATACAATAGTAATGATTTATCTCTTACGAGTTAACAATATATACAATAAGCGTCAATAAATCATATATAATAATTATATAACAATGCAAATGGACTAGATTGCTATTGGACAAACTATGCATTTTAAGTGGTGAGCGAGATGAAGCTAAGGAACTGTATAGATGAGAGGAGATAATGACAGTATTGCTAAATATGTTCCTACCATTAACAATTCTATCAAGAAGAGAACATTTTGTGCCGTTAAGATGCAAACGTTTCCAATATCAATACTATGAAAAACTCGTCAGGAATATTGAGTAAAAATAGGCTAATATAAGGCAAGTTGTAAGCAAGAAAAATATCTCTTCGTCCTCATGCCATATTTGAGGTCCTTGAAATATACTTCATGTCCTCCACTGCGGGTCCATCAGGTCCCCATTCAAAGCGACATAGCGGACAAGACTTGCTCTGAAAAACATCATTTTCATAATGTGAAACGCTCTTTAAGATTTGTTAATGTTTGTCAATAAATATTTCTCTCACTTGCGCTTCCTCGAACCATCGCTTGACGCAAATGTCGCAGCCAATCAAGTTGAGACAAGAGAGACAGCCCTTGGGATCGGTCACAACTTCTTCTTGACAGATGGTGCATTCGCCATATTCTGTAGTCTTCAGCGGTGTATATTCTGAATTGACAACAATTTTTTTATGTTTTATTTTACATTTTCCTATTATTTTTCGAGTTCACGTGATATTTACCTTGTCGCGTTCTTCTTCTTCTTTCCATCGCACATTCAAAATCTTCACCATCTTCAGTTACTTGTTCAAGTCGACGTCTAATTGTTTCTGCTCTTGCAGCAAATTCTGGCCTTGCAGCCCCTCTTTCCGCCTGTGCAGCTGCTCTCGCAGTCATTCTTTCTTCATAGGCAGCTACTTGAGCTTCTGTTATCACATGTTCAGCTCTTGCGGTCCTCCAATCTTCCGTAGTTTCTGCAAATCAAAAAGGTAAAATAGATCTGTCCCCATGTTATTCGTTAGCTCTCTGCAAGGTCTATTGTTAGCGATGCGGTTAGTTGCAAATTATCTGGGATATTTTGGCAGCGCTGGGCAGAACTCGAAGGAAAAATGAATGTTAGTGATAATTTCCTAACAATAAGAATTCATCATTCCTATGAAATTTTATTGATGAGGAATTTCTTCTTTTTATTAGGTTGTGAAGAATGAGGAAGATATAGTCAGGAAAAAATATTTTCATGTGAAATTGTAAGAATTGCTGCGGCACCTTGTATGCATTTCGCTCCGCTCTCTTGGAAGATCTGTGATAAGAACTCTCATTTCTTGAGAAAAATGTATGTTTTATGAATTTAGTGCTGATTAATATTCCATGAAAAAGAGTATATTCCATTCTTTTTGCAATATCTGTTGCAGTAGATTCAATACAATTTTGAGATCTCTTCAAGATCTCTCTTTTTCAGTTTCATAGCGTACTTTCACGTAATATTTACCTTGTTGCGTTCTTCTTCGTCTTTCCATCGCACTTTCAAAATCTTCTCCCTCTTCAGTAATTTGTTCAAGTCGACGGCGAATGGTTTCTGCGCTTGCAGTAAATTCTGGCCTTGCAGCCCCTCTTTCCGACCGTACAGCAACTCTCGTAGCTGCCATTGCTTCTTCATATAATGCAGCTTCTCTTACTGCAGAAATTATGTATTTCGTTGAAAACAAAATAAGAATTGGTACAATATTATATCTCCATTCATATGAATTTTGCTTGATGAGAAAATCCTCTTCCACCCACGGTAGTAATAACGTAATTGTTCATATGATATGTACCTTGACGATCTCTCATTGCTTCTGATCTTGCAGCTTCTGCAGCCTCTCTTTCCGCACGTTGCGCTGTTCTTGCAAGTCTAGCGTCTACAAATGCAGCTACTGCAGCATCTGCTTCTGAACAGCACAATATTATACATTCACTCTTAATGAGACAATTCGCTTCCAACCACGGTAATATTAACGTAAATGTTCATATGCTACCTTGACGATCTCTCCTTTCTTCCGTTCTTGCAGCAGCTGCAGTCTCCCTTTCAGCCCGTATAACTTCTTCAAATGCAGCCTTTTCGGCTTCTAATGCAGCCAATGCTTCAGATGTTCTCGCTGCATTTGCTTCTGAAAAGCATAATATTATACATCTCCATTTCAATGAATTCTAGTTATAATGCAAATTTCCACACGTTACCTTCATCTCTCGTTTCTTCCGTTCTTGCAGAAGCTGCAGCCATTGCATCATCTCTTTCGGTCCGTTCAACTTCTCTCGATGCCCTGGCTTCTTGAAATGCAGCCTCTCTTACTGCGGAAAATATTTTTTGTAATCAAATTACGTTATTCATTAGAACAAGAAACTATCGTAATATGGATGAAAATCTCCAGGCTTATTTAACTCAGCAACCTCTGTGGAAATTCATCAGTTCCGTTTACGAAATAATAGAGCCAAGCATTTACCTCGCCGAACAATCCTTGTCGTTCCACTTTTGATGTTTGTCAATGCTCTTTGCGCTCTTATGTGGAAGTTGATGCCATTGAAAGCCATTGGTAACGTTCACAGTCTGTAAATATAATCTAATAATACGATATCGAATAAGCTGCATGATGAAAAGAATTATTGCTATGCAAAAAAGATATGCGAAATGTGAAGGAGCAAAGGGAGGAGAATTGTCGCGAAATAGCGAGGAGAGCAGAATGATGGAATATCTGCGCACCTTGTCACTGTGAAATAATAAGGTTGAAACACTAGAATGAGAGGAGAAATATCGGGGAAATGGAGGCGAGAACAGAGTGATATGATAGTTTTACAGCAATTATGACACAACCACGTATCCTTAGTCGCTTCCTGACCTTTCACAAACTCACATTTTCTATCTGCCTGATATCTCACTACGTGATTTCCGGGCAACGCCTCGAAACGGGATTTAGCCATTTCCGCGCAAGTCACTTCCGCACAAGTCATTTCCACACAACTTGTCATAATTCTTTCTGTTCTGATTTTCATAATTCGCTAGCAACAGGAAAGTTGCTTGTTTTGCCGAGACAAGCAAGTTTCCTGTTGGGTGAGAATTATGAAACTGAACGCTGACAGAGCTATGGATTCTGCGGCAATTTGCTGTGCTCCCCTTGAAATTCCATGACGTCCCACAAATGAGGCCGCGGTGACTTTGCTATATCGCCGCTGTTCCTAGTGCTTCACTTAGTCAAATATATGGACGTAGAAAAATGCTTCACCACGATATAGAAAGCTTTTGATGTTCATTGTTTGCATAATTTATTCGACTCGTGGGTGGATTGTCCCAAGGGCAATTTCGTTTCACTGTGATAATTTTTTTTCTTTTATTTACTCGCGGCGGCTGCCGAGGTCGAGGCACTGTTACATAGCAGGAATATTGAAATGAATGAAAACATACAAAAAGTACATACAAAATAGGCTAAAGCTAGTAAATAAATTTTGAACAATAAAATAATAAAATCATCGTCATCTTTCGGAATGTCTGCTTTTGTCCCCTGCAATATGCATGATATTATCCACTGCGGGTCCATCACGTCCCCATTCGAATCGGCAAAGTGGACAAGACTTGTTCTGGAAATGGGGAATTTAATGTGAAACAATGAAATATTCTCTTGGCACCATGCCAACTATTTTTGAACGTTATATAAACTTTTGTCGAAAAAACATTTTTCTCACCTCTGCTTCGTCGAACCATCGCTTGATGCAACTGAAAAGAGTTTCCAATAGCTAATATCTTTCATTCATTTGAGTTAGGTTCCCTATCAGTGAAGGAGGTGCATTTGGCTTTTCAATCATTACGACGCGGTCATCTCTATGCTCGATTGAAAACAGAGAGATAGAGAGACAGATGTAATGACGGGTGAAGAACAAATGTCCTATGAACATTTCCGCCATAGCGATGAAATGTCTCATAAGAACGCTGCGAATAATAGTTTTCACCATTACGGAGCAAATAACCATGGCGTTTTTCGCCCTTTCAAACACTTACGTATTGCAGCCAATCAGTTTGAGACAGGAGATGCAACCTTGTGGTTCGACAACAATTTCTTCTTGACATATTGTGCACTCGCCATATTTCGTTGTCTTCCGCAGGATAAAGGCTGAATCAGGATATGCCATGGATGAAACATAACCAATCAGCACGATCAGAATAAGGGATAGATATTTATTTTACTTTAGGACATTTTACATACATATCAACAAATACACTGCAATTAATATAAATTATAGTTTAGGCAAGTGTTTTAAAAATTTACGATATTTCCGCGAGAGTTCCTTCTCCATTTCAATTTTTCATCAATCTTATTCTATTGTGTTTCTCAAATAAAGCCGCCCTATCCGTCGATCCCCCGTTCTAAATAGATTCCCTACTCTGTTACCCTTCGCTCTAAGAATTGTCAACTCAGATTCTCCCGGGACGTCTTATTTAACGCGAAGATATTTGATCTGATTTCTGATTTGATAGTTTGATATTATATTTTAAAAATTCGATACATACAGTTCTTCCGCTTGGGTTCCTTCTTCTCCTTCAGTTCATCCGGCGACAGACCAAACAGGTCAAAAGTGAAGTCCGTTGATGTCGAGAGAACATCAATTGGGCGTGAAAGTGGCACGGCAAGTCTTTCTCTTATGCCTCTTATCGTTGGACATTGCCCATTAAGCACTCTTGGGTGAACCCTGAAAATTTGCGAGTGGAGTGGCCTATAGTCTGTGGTGTAGTGGTATGCAAGCCCGCGCAAAAAGTGGAATCATGAAAACTGCTATTTCTGCTGCTCCCACTCTTCAGATTAAATTTTTTCCTCTAGAATTTCTTGCAATTAAAATGTCGATGATGGTGGATATTGTAAATTCCAGATATTTAGACCATCTCGGCTTGTTCCTAAAAACCACTACTTGACTATCCTATCATCGAGGTGCACAGAAGAAAATTCAATGATTGAATATTTTGCTGAGGCTTTCATGTTTTGCATAATGCAGGCCTACAATAATGTTCGTACTCTGTGAGAATGTTCCCAGACGCGCGGACAATGGGATGCCGGAAATATCTAAAAAAAATAGTTGATGTTAAAAAATTATTTTTAAAAACTAACTCGTTATCATCTGGGTGTGCGCTTTGATTGATTTCGTAATCGGCAGTCGCTGCACTCGGCTGCTCTAAAAGAATTCATTTTATTTTTGCATGTAAGAAAAGGTGAACTTTAAAGCCATAATAGTGAAAAGCGCAGCTCCAATGATGGCGCGAAAGATAGTGCATCTGCCAATTTACCCACTATGGCGTAAATAGCCACGGCTCTATCGCCTTTCTCCCGTCTTTCATAAATGATTTCTTACGTTCTGAACTATCTAGCTCGACTAGTAAACTGTCGGATAATCCCTCTCTCATTTCACTTCTATCTTCTTCCGATTCCTCGACTATTAATGGGGAACGGTAATTCCTTGCATTAAATTGAGGTTGGGCTAATATCGGATCATCTTCTAAAATTTTTGTTGAATATATTTTTGTTTAGCGATATATGTAGTGGGTTAGATACAGTAAAGTGATTTTTGCCCTGACGAAAACATTCAAACGTTATCCGCTATTCATAATATTTTTCTCATTCATCATCCGCGAAGCAGTTTTCCCTACATTCGATAGAAAACCGCTCCGAGTGGACCAGACGAATGACAAATACACCATGCTGCCGTTTTAGAAACCCTATTGCGTACCTGCTATTTCTGCTGCTCCCACTCTCAATTCACTTCGATCTTCTTCCGATTCATCGATTAGGGTACGGTAATTACAATAATTCCTGCTCCAGGCTTCTCGCAGTAAATCCTTTTCAGTCTCGCTTTCAGCGCTTGCGATAGCTCTTTCAATAGCGGCAATATTTTCTGGAAAATAAATATACAGTAATTATCACTTCGCTTAGGTACGTAAATGTGCACATTTTCGCAGGAGAAATATTCAATTGAAATAGTTCATATTTCTATTTCACTATTATTTTGCTAATTTCCCTTGAAGTCAGCCATTATGTTAAATTTGGGGCTAGAGAAGTTAAGGGGAAATTTGCAATATAAGAGTGAACTAAAAATATGAAATATTTTAATATATTATTGCCCCTGCGAAAATATATTTACTAGGGTTTCTAAATCGGTAATAAAGTGCATTTCTCATTCATCTACTCCACTCGGAACGGTTGTCTATCGAACGTAGAGACAAACGCTCCGCGAAAATTTGATGAGAGAGAAATGCACTTTACTGCCGATTTAGAAACCCTAGGATTTACCTACCTAAAAGACGTCTTTTTTCTTTCTTCTCTCGCAGCCCTTGCTTCATCAATTACTGCATCACTTGCCACGACGTCTTCTAGAAAAATCTTTATATTGTGTTTGTGAAGTCAAGGGAATTTGCAATTTGGATTGCAACATTATAGAAATATACATAACATTAATTGAATGTTGTGCATCTTTATTCTCTACTTAAATCCCCACTTCCACATTTACCGACCTTGGCGACGTCTACTTGCATCTTCTCTTGGATTCCTTGCATCCTCGCTTTCGGAACCTCTGACTGGTCTTGCAGCAGCGCCACGTGAGATGTTAGGTCGCGGTGCATCGGTATCTTCATGATTCTCGTAATCATCAAGATTGAACGAGCTATTATCGAGCAGGACTCTTGTCTGCCTCCTTTGTTCTTGGTGACCCGGTTCAGGACGCCAGCGCTCGCCTGTTCTGGGAGTCGGTGACAACCCAGAGCGTCCAGGAAACCTAGCTGACTCCGCGCCACCTGTAACGTCTTCTGGAAATATTGTATGTATCGCTTCTCTAGTGTTAGAAAAACGAGTGAAGTCAAGGGAATTTGCAATGTAACAGTGAAATAAATGATGAATATCATTAATCTAACGCTTTTCCTACCAAAACATCCACATTTACCACCTTGGAGACGTCTTCTTCTTTCTTCTCCCGCAGCCCATGCATCTTCAATTAAATCTAATCCAGCATCATTTGCCGCAACGTCATCTGGAAAAATATTTATTTTGTATGTATCGCTTCACTAGTCTTAGTGATTGAGGTCTAAATGTAAGGAATTTATAATATAATTGTGAAATAAAGAATGAATAACATTAATTGAATGTTGTCCCAATGAAAATATCCACATTTACCGACCTTGGCGACATCTCCTTGCTTCTTCTCTTGGAGTCCGTGCAGCCTCGCTTTCGGAATCTGCGACTGGTCTTGCAGTAACGCCACTTGATCTGTTATTTCGCTGTTCAGCATCTTCATTAATCTCGTAATCGTTATGAAATAACGAGCGCTGATCGAGCAGAACTCTAGTCTGCCTCCGTTGTTCTTGCAGGCTTGGTTCAGGACGCCAGCGCTGGCCTGCTCTAGGAGTCGGCGACAACCCAGAGCGTCTAGAGAAACTGATACTAGCCGATTCAGAAACTGCAGGACCACTTGCCGCAACGTCTTCTGAAAAAATGTTTGTATCGTATGTATCGCTTCTCTAGTGTTAGCATAACGAGTGAAGTCAAGGAAATTTGTAATATAGTAGTGAATTTAAAGATGAATAACAATGCGTGAACTATCCCTACGAAAATATACAAATTTTTTTACCAAATTTTTTACGGGGTTCTAAATCAATAAATTGTCGTCATTGTTCTCCGAAGAGCACGGTCTTCTATTAATGGGGAAAACCGCCCTTTGGAAAAGAATGACCACAAATTTACCGATTGAGAACCCCTATTACCTACCTATGCGACGTCTCCTTCTTTCTTCTCCCACAGCCCTGACCTCATCAATTGCGGCTACTGCAGCATCAATTGCCGGAACGTCTTCTGGAAAAAAATGTTTGTATTGTATGTATCGCTTCTCTACTGTTAGCATAACGAGTGAAATCAAGGGAATTTGCCATATAATAGTGAATTAAAATATGAATAATAATAATTCAGCGTTTTCCCTTCGAAATATCCACATTTACCGACCTTGGCGACGTCTCCTTCTTTCTTCTCTCACAGCCCTGACCTCATTAATTGTGGCTACTGCAGTATCAATTGCAGCAAAGTCATCTGGAAAATTTTATGTTGTATGTATCGTTTCTCTAATGCAAGCATGACGAGGGAACTAGAGGGGAATTTGCAATATAATAGCGTAATATTTAAGAAAAATGCATAACATTAATTAAATGATTACTAAAATATTCATGTTTACCTAGACGACGTCTCCTTGCTTCTTCTCGTGGATTCCTTGCAGCCTCGAGTTCGGGATTTGCAACTGATCTTGCAGTAGCGCCATGCGATCTATTATGCCGCGGTGGATCAGTATCTTCATCATTCTCGTAATAATTATGCTGGAACGAGCGCTGATCGAGCAGGACTCTAGTTTGCCTCCGTCTCCGATGTTCTTGGGGACTCGGTCCAGAACGCCATCGCTGGCCTACTCTCGGAGTCGGTGACAACTCAGTGCGCCTGGAGTGACCGGTGCGTCTAGAGAATCTAGCCGACAACGGATTTTCTTCCAGTTGTTGATGTGGCTTTTCCCTTTGAAAAACATAACGATAGACGTCATCGCTCAACGTCATTCCATCACTTAGGGAACGGTAATATCTTGAAGTTTTTCGATTCGAGGACGAACCGTAGTTTCTTCTATATCTGAGCGTATGAGAGTGACGTTCAAAACGATCGTCCTTTATCCTTGGTCCTTCCATTGTTTGTTCCTTTGTTGTTTGTTGTCCTTTGCTGCTCCTCGAGCCCATTCCCGCAAATGGAATAAGCGTGGTTGTGTTCTCCTCCTGGAGTAATAGGCATACTATTGTCATACAGTTGAATATTGAGCACAGGAAAACGGTGACCAGATTGAAGGAGTTACTTACTATATTTTTCGCGTAAACGTAGTTGAAAGTCACCCTCTATATATTGCGAATGAAACTTACTCAAAAGCACGAATTGTGGTCACAGAAACAATGAAATAGTACGCCAATGAGACAGCGCATAGTCATCAGACAAATGTAGCGTTGGTGCTCGGTATATCAAGTTGTATTGCATGACTCTAATTTGGGCTACCGCGTAAATGAAGGTGATTAGAGAGGGGAAAGAAAGGAGACAGTTTGATTTGGCCTTTGATACTCTATTGTGACAAATCGCGCGCGCGAACTTTCACACAACCCCAGAGGAGAAGCTTCCAAATTAAATATTAATCCAGGGTGCACGCTGAAACTATCGAAACGGCCGTATTTGAAGGAGCGCGTGTGATTTGTTTGCTGCCTCTCATCACATGTTGGTTACTCAGAAATGCCAATAACAAGCCCTACATATAATAAATTGAATAATATGATGCGGCTGGAATGAAAATAAGATGCTTTCTAAATCGGAAGCAAAGCGCACTTCTCATTTGAGAAATACACGCGAAGTGGTTGTCTGTGCGTTCCATAGACAACCGCTCCGAGTGGAGTAGACGAATGAGGAATGTGCTTTACTGCCTATTTAGAATCCCTAGAAAATAAGAGTATTAGGCGGCCACTATGACCTCATATGCGTATCGGCAGAGATGCATGAAGACACAACCACGGGGCAAGGCAAAGTAAGAAATCGATATTAGTGACCACAGCAGCTTAGCTAGTGACACGCACATGATTTATTACGGGGTCAGGGAAATATCCATAGGGGATGTGATCCAGTCGTTGGACTGCTAGACCGGACAATTAGGAAAGGTAAATCCTGCTCTGAGTGGATTAGTAGACAACTGAGAAATGGACTTTTCTGCCGATTTAGAACCCCTAATGATAAGAGGTTCTAAAACGGTTAATTTGTCGTCGTTCTTCTCCGGAGCGCCGTTGTCTCACTCCAGGACAGATGACCGCGCGGCGGAGAAGAATGACGACAAATTTACCGTTTTCGAACCCTTGTTAATGACCACGGTTCGTATGTGATGTTGAAAGTTGATATGCTCTAGTTCGAAACGGTCAATGTCTTTCCAGCAAGGTGCGAATCAACAAATCATGAGTTTTCAAATTCATAATGAATCCCGCACCTTTATTCAGTCCAAGCATAGGTAGTTTATAGGGCAATCAAACAATCGAGTTGATTACGCAAATTTCACTAATCTAGATTCTTCTTCTTTTCTGCGCCTCAAGTAAACTGGGAATACAACGAAGTTGTCATGGGAGAAATGGAGGGAGCAGAAGAATGGGTTGAATTCATTTCACACTGCATTTCATCACCAGAAGTGTTCTTGCCATGTCAAAAAGAGATGATTCTCCACAGACGTTTAAAGAACTAAATCATACACTATGAAAGCATCAAGAGAGATTGTTTCATGTTTGATTGTGGATTTGACTGCTGCTAGGCTATGACAATTTCTGAGCAATCATAAGTACACCCTTTTTGCACAAAGATACTAAATTAATGCACTATGTTAGGCAAGATTAGATGCCATTCATGTTATCTATAATGATTGGTGAAGACAGTTCGGTACTCAATGACAATCTATGGAAAATGAATGTTGATTATCATTTAGTTTGTGTATGCACCAGAAACTACAATGATTGCTGAGGAGGTTGATCTTCATGTTCCGATGCGATAGGATAGGCCATTTGCGAATAGCCACTGCAAAACAGCTTTGAAGGTACCGATAGGGTGTCACTGATGGTGACTACATATATTATCAGCTGCCATTTCGAACCATCTAATTCGACTAGCCGCCGTCACTCACTTCGCAGAAACAGCCGCTAGGAGTGGAATTCGACGGTTCGACATGGCGGCTGCCATTAGCGACACCCTAACTTTTCACCTCCAAGAGGTCCCCTGTGAGTAGTAAAGGCGACCGCTAGTAAGAACATCGTGAGGTAAAAATGAGTTTCAAAAACGGTAATGTTATGCGAGAAAGTGCATTTCTCGTTGGTCGAATCTCCGGTTAACTCTGTCATGTGACCTAGAGACCGTGAATTGACTCAGATATTGACAGCCGTTCATTTCTAGCCGTCTAATTTCTCTACATCGCAGTGGTAGCAACTATATAGAGAAGAACGGTAAGGAATGAAGTTAGAAATGAACGGCTGTCAATTATTTCCCGTTTGCGTCACCCTACTACTGACAGCTATTATTTTTGGCTTCTCATTCTTAGCTGTCGTTGCCCCCCTCGCAGAGACGACCGCTAAGAATGAAGTTAGTCGGCTAGAAATGACGGCCGCCAATAACTGTCCTATTTTGTTCATCCTTGAAGCTATAAACTGAACCTTGTTTCCGCCGCCCTTAATGTTCGGAAGCAGTCAAAGAAGACGGAGAATGACCAGAAATGATAACACTGCAATTCTATAGCATCTTTGTTAGGGAACGACTTTTGGAGCGAATCCGCATCCTTTCTGCCCGACCGCATTAGCGAGTACACATAGAAAAAATAGTACCAATTTGGCGTGGGTTTAGTAAAACTGCCACGGGTAGTATGAATAGCCAAACAGCTGGGTAGGAATTTGGCTATTCATACTACCCGTTGTATCCACCGAAAAAAACGGCAGCATTTTTTTGTGTGTAGGTGTCTCCGACGAACGATATACTACTGCTCACAAAAGAGTACAGATAGTGAAAACGCTAGTGTATTTCAAATGTGATTGGCAGTTTGACTACTTTATGGGTTATGTTTCACTGGTATTATACCCTGAAGTATGTAGTGACATTAAAACGTAGCCCATAAAGTTAGTCAAATCGCCATACATAATTCCAAACGTCGCTCCCTACTGAATGTGATGTTTGTTCAGATTTCATTTTCTCACTGCCATATACAGTAGATTAAGATCTGGCAAGCAAAACGATGTCAAGATGAACATACCACGAGCATTGAAAATATCAGGACTCTCAAAGCAGCTGAATATCAACTATTATTTTGGAAAATTAAACTAAATAACTAACGTGGGATGTGAAAAAAGTCGAAAAGAAAATCGACAAATCTGAATTTTCCTGATCTTCACCAATAAA
Source organism: Diplogasteroides magnus (assembly GCA_014805445.1). Classification (NCBI taxonomy): domain Eukaryota; kingdom Metazoa; phylum Nematoda; class Chromadorea; order Rhabditida; family Diplogasteroididae; genus Diplogasteroides; species Diplogasteroides magnus. The sequence goes on from JACMIF010000714.1 coordinate 18,225, forward strand.
CAGTCTAATTTATTACCTGAAGAACGGCATCCTTGTACCGAAAATATATAGCCGCCGAGGAAACCGCAAAACTTGAGGGAGTAGAATAACTGCAAAATGATATATGAAAAAGACCGACAACTAAGGTAGAAAGGAAGCAGAAGAGCTTCTTTCTCATTCTTCTAATTCGGTTGTCTCTCTTATGTGATGCCGACAGCCGCTTCGAGACAATTTTTCGGAAGAGAATTGCACTTCTGCTTCCGTTACCTACCTTAGGTTTAGTTCCTATACAATGTGACACACACACAGAGAAACTATTATTCCGTTGGAGAAGTTGCAGCTACGGTTCCCCACACCGGAACCACAGTAAGGTTCTCTTGTCAAAGCAATTCGTGCATTTCTCTTTCGTGTAATCCGCTCGGAGCGGTTGTATATTGCTAGTAGAGATAACCGCTCCGTGCGCATTAGACGAATCAGAAATACACTTTATTACCGTTTTAGAACCCCTAACCTAACCGAAAGCACAGTTGCTTCTCTCAATAATGAAACTTACCGAGAAGCCGGTCAGCGGTATTATCAAGCGGCTGTCGTTCTATATCAATGCACAAAAGGCCAAAACAATGCATGGCATTTCGATAAATCCGATGGCCAACTGAGGTGATTTAGTGAAAAAGAGGCGCATGAAGCACTCAACCAGTATAAACTTCATTTCATTTTCATCTTCTGATATAATAGCTTCGATAATATTGATTGTTCCAACAATAGTATAGAGGATTGCGAAAACAATTGCGCCCTTCTGGAATGAATCTTCTTCAAAGATGTGTTCAAAAAAGAAGAACTTACTCGAATATCCATGTATCCACAAAGGCAGCGATCGCGAGCCACCTTACACATAGAACAAAATATGTCGACTAATCTGCAGATTGAACAGAACGAATCTGTCGTCTAGCCACAGATTAAACTGTGTCCGGGCTACAGAATGAATCCGCGGGAACTCTAATTACAGACTGGGCGTTCACAATCTGTGGCTGAGTGACAGAGTTTTTCTCCGTGTAGATAATCAGCGATGAAAGAACGAAAAGAGAAGAAGTCGGAAAGGAATAGAGAGAAACATTTAGGCCGTATGACATTACATTGATGGGAAAGAGATCTTCTAACGGATCTGAATAGAATTCTAAAGTGCATTCTCTTTCTCTAAATAAATATAAGCGGTTGTATATGAACTGCGAACGTCAACAACTCCGAGTGAAGTAGAGAAACAGAAAGCACTGTGGGAATCGATTGTAAAAGGTTCCGCTAGATGATCTCTAACAGGGGATTCTAAAACGGTAATCGGTAAAGTGCATTCCTAATTCGTCTAAATCACTCGTAGCGGTTATCTATTGCTAATAGAGACAACAGCTCCACGGAGATTCTACAAATGATAAATGTATTATACTATATTACCGTTTTAGAACCCCTAATCTCTAATATACATGAACAATGGGTTGCTTGCAAAACAACGATCGCGAGCTATTTCATACAGAGTTACGGTTGGCACAACGACTAAAACATTGCATTCCGTATCTCTGTACTCTCCATCGGGCGGTCGTCCCATATGACCGCCCGATGGAGAGCACAGAGAGTCGGAATACACTATGTCGTTCTGCCAGCCTTGCACAGAGTAGGACAAAAGAAACTCGAAGAAGAAATGGAAAGGACAGAGATAGAGAGAACTACCACGTCATGTGATGTTATTTTCAGTAGACAAAGGAAACAAAAGGGTATTTCTCATTCGACCGATTCCCTCGGAACGGTTGTCAATAACATGAGCGAAACAACAGCTGCGAATGAATGAGAGAAGCGCATTTGCTTCCTTTCCTTACCCTAGCTGTTTTCGTCGACAACGGGTGGGGTGGGGGACAAGGACAAGTAAAAGAAGCAAGGAAACATAGGATTGTTGTGCTTTCATTCAATGCAGTGTAATCAGTAGGGTAGGGTGTCGCATATGAGTCTTTCAGTGCATTCTTCATGCCTCTATATCTCTGAGGAGTTGTTGTCTCTGCATTTTAGGGACAAGCGCTCCTCACAGAGTAGCAACACAACGAAAGCACTGAAACACTCATAAGCGACACCCTACAATCAGTCATCGCTGATTTTTCTGAGCATGCGTCATTTTTACACCATCAAATTTTCGCGACCTCTCATATCGAGGTTTGGGAGAATACTCATCCCCTTTGCCAACCCCATAAAACATCAGGATTGCTAAAAAAGAATTAAAGTGCATTCCCCTTTGTCTAATGCGCTCGTATCGGTTGTCCCTACTAGCGATTGACAACCGCTTCCGGTGGATTAGAGGATTGAGGAACACACGGATCGAAAGGTGTCATTTTTATTTGTTCCTCGTGTTTTTCATTCATCCCCTGCCCGTCTGCGTCCCTTCTCTCGTCAAGGGCTCTCGAACGATACATAGTAGGATCAAAAACCTCGAGACCGGTCCTGACCATTCCCTTGTAAGTACTCTCCATAGCGGGTATTCTCGTCCCTCAGTGAAGCCTGCTTCTTGCTGTAGAAAATCCCAAAAATTGCATTTTTCACCAAAATTTCGGTATTTTAATTCCATATCTTCTTATAAGAAACTCCACCTAGAAAAGTAAAGGTGGTTTTAGTGTTCCCTCGTCAAGGGCTCTCGAACAATACATAGTAGGATCAAAAACATCACCTTAGGTCCGCGACCTTCCCTTGTTAGTTAGCTAGTTCGTTCTAGATGACTGCGCAGATGGTCGTCATGTACGGTATTAACGTAATGCGCATTTCTCATTAGTCAAATATCAACAGAGCTGCTGTCTCTACGTTCCATAGACATCCCCTCCTAGCGAAAAAAAACGAATGAAAAATGCATTTCACTGCCCATTAGAAAACATTCTGTGCAGCACGTTTCCAATTCCGGTGCCTTCATTCTTTGTTTAAAACCATTCAATTGAAGCAATCATCGCCTCACGAAGTAGGCAAGAAGGCATGCCTAACATGATAGTGGGGGACAAATACGACATTCTACGGCCCCATATCTTATCAAGGATGCATCTCTCCTTCACCGCGGAAGTGTAAGACATTCCCCCATCATTCATTCATTTCCACTGTCCCTTACACGGACTAGCGGTGTGCTTCCGCTGGCGCCTACATCGTCACGATTACTATGCCGACGGAAATCGATGCGCATGGTTAGCAATTATTATTATTACTACTACTAATTTCTTTCGAATTTAGCCATGGTCGTTGCCGTTGCAACTCGACAAGTGAGTCGGCAAGCCGTAAAATAATCAAATACTGTCAAGATTAACGAAGACATTTTCCTCAGAGCTGAAAGAAGTGAATGCAAGAAAGTGGTAAGCGACTAAATACAGTCAGGATTTTAGACGTCAATTACAGACACTCCCATTCATCCATGCAAAAGCTTCAAATCTTGAGTATTACATTTCGATTGCCCTGTTCGTTTGCCTTCAATCAACAGAGAAGGTATTTACATTATTCTCAACGGTTGGGGAATAATTTCGATTACAGTTCGGTATTCACGAGGTTCTTTTCACACACATGGATAAGGCTTCTCATAACACATTCAAGAAATTTTTGGGAAACAGGGAAGAAATTGTTATCCCATCCTCATCATACGCAGCAAATGCCGTGTCAGCCATTGAACTTTCTATATGGCCTGATATCATGGAAGGCATTGTGTAAATGAGTAATCCATCCTTCTTGAATTGAACACATTATTGTTTTAGTACTTTGTGGATTCATTCTTCACCTTTGGGCTCTCTTGTGTTTTACGTTTCGGTAAAACTGATGGCAATACAATTATTTTTTGAGCATTGACAGCATAAATACCATCCAGCAGTATACGTTTCCAGCATAATGAGCTAAGCAACATCTATCTATTATGATGGACGAAAAATGACATTATGCTTACAAAAGCGAAGGGAACGATCATTCTTTGAAACTCTTGTATAAGCGGTCTTCCTTAATCTAGTCTTGCGTAAGAACACTCACTTGTTGACTGACATTTCGAAACAGATGAGCAATTAAATCTCACACAAAAACTGGTCTGCCTGGTACGAACACTCCCGACTTATCAAGTTCAAATTCTACCGTGTATAAGACAGTTTACAATAGAAATCGGCGCGCCGGTCTGTACCGTAAATAGAATATTTCTCATTTGTAATTCCTTTATCACAGCGCCTTTTGAATTCCTTTTTTGTTCTTTTTATTGAAGCGAATGCAGTAGGACACACCGTTCAAACAATTTATAAACCTTTAGTAATCTCCACATCAAAGCTTTTATGCTTGACATTTTGCACTGGAAGTGTTTATATAAAATCCAGTGAACAAGATCATGCTTTCAACGAATTTCGAAAATTAATATGGAGATTGTAACGATCAATTCAATCCTATCATTATCCTACTCGTATCTGTTTTGATCTTCTTCCGAAAAGAGAAGAGCGTAGGTTGGGTTGACAAGCGATTGGCTTGTTTTATATGGTGGGCTGCTCTGAGGAACCGCGGGAATGGTACGTCTCTCAAATCACATCATAACCCTTTGAATTCGTCATATTGAACTTACTGTTCCGATGAGAATCATTAGCAGGACAATCGCGATGATTACGATAGGAATTCCAATTTTATAAATGCTGTAGTCGGACCCAAGGGGCTAAACATGTACATTTTTGGAATACACACGGGTTTCAAATTCGTGAAAATACCCTTTCATCTAATGGAAGAATTGTCATTAATGTAGGAACTACACTGATTACAACTATTTTGTTACAGAGTACTAGTTATAAACCACTTCCATTTCCAAAAGAAACTAAGTTTCAAAACGGTCCATGTGATTAACGGCACACGTTGATCGTAAGAATAGACGAAAGAGCAACGCACTTTACTACCGATTTTGAGACGCTTACAGATTTAAACCTACCCATATTTCTTTGCAATGAACACACTCTTCTTTGCTTTCCAGCGTCGTAGTCCGAATTACCGAACTTGTTGCATTTTCCGTTAGAATTTCATTGAAACCTTCCGTCGACTTCTATAATGCACAATTTGATGTTAGCTTTCAATAGGAAAACGGCAAATTTTTTGAATGCGAGAAAATAAATCACTTTATTTTCTGGGGTGTTATGCAGACATTCTGCTTTGCCGCTGGTGACGAAATCATGCATTGATCGCATTGAACAGTCGGAGAAGTAGAACCTGAAAGAAGATGCCTTACACGTGTTTGCCGGTGAGCCGTTCCACGGAAGTTTGTCATGGAAGCTCCATGACAGTTGATTTTGAATTACAACCCGTACACCATGATCTACCGAAAAATTTTTTAATGAAGCGGTCAGGCGAGTTGCTTCCCTGCTGGGCACATGATAGACGTAGAGAAAAAGAGTTCGGTAGGGAAGCTGTTTCACAGTGCGTCTTCTTTATTTAATTCAGCGTATTCGATGTGGTCGAATTAGACCAGGTTAAGTTTTCATCATAAAAAAGTTGTAAAAAAAAGTTATCGGAGTACCTGCTTCATTCTTACTGAAGGTGTGTGTTAATATAATATGCTCACCCAGCTCCACTCTGAACGCATCCGACATCTGTGGCAGGACACTTGCACGATGCGTCATCATTCTTCACATTGAAGAGGAGTGACAAGGTGTGCGCCATCACCCACGGGACGTCTTGTGGGCGGTCCCCGTAGTCCTATAATAGAAGCAATGTATTTTAAATCTTAATATATTCAAGTTATACTATTATTGTTATTTTAAATGTATATCATAAATGATCGAACTCACTAGAACAACAGCTCCCGAGCGAGAATTGCAGATTTCGCCAGTCTTTGTTCCTGCGTGTGATGCTCGACCTCTATAAAGCATTCACATCACAATAAATAAAAAAATATAAAAAAAACGACAATGTTTTGGCAGTGCGAAATTGATTATCTTTGCAGTTGAAACCGTTTTTGTGATTCTTTCTATGGTTCTCTATGAAATAAACTCTGCATTTCAGTCAGTAATGTCAATTTCGAAACGAAGTCCGGCCGTGAATGATCCATATCAGCAAAAGAGAACTTACACGAGCAGTATCCCGATGTCGTGCGGTCTCTTCTGTGCCACGTTCTTCCTATAGTTGGCAAATGATTCACGTGTCTCGTCTATTTCCCCGAACACTGTTGCCTTGTCACCATCACACCATACTTCAGTGAACATTAGACGGAAGTCAATGTTGACTGCTTTGAAGAACTAAAAATTTCATGATTCTGTTGAAGTTTTATTTCTGGACGAATTTAATAAAAACAGATTTTTGTGATTACTGTGACAAATATATTTATTACCGGTTGAATAAGATTGGCCAATGAATGGAGGCGATCATTAACAGACCGTTCAGTGCCGTATCGTTCACACTGGAATCAACGAATTATTATGGCATATCTGATCACTTGCATAAATTTACGTAGCCTTTCACCTAGAGTGTCGCAAATGGGAAATAATTGACAGCCGTTCATTTCTATTCGTCTAACTTCTTTCCTTATCGTTCTTCTCTACATTGCGGCGACCACCGCTATTTAGATAATTTCGACGGCTAGAAATGAAGTGCTGTCAATATTTTCCCATTTGCGACACTCTGCTTTCACCCACAACACCCTTGGAAATTGGTCAAACTCACAAGCTCCTGATCTGCGAATAGAGCCAGTTCAATGTATCTGCGCTGTTCAAACGCCTTCTTGTAATGGGAATAATAGTCGGGAACGGCAGTGGGCGCAATGGCCGAACCGAATCCTGAATGGTTAACGATTAGTTCAAACAATGAGATTAGGAATCGACTTTTGGAACGACTTTAGTCTCGACCGGTTGTTTACTATGTACGATACATAATAAAGACACAACTGCGCACAAAAGAAAAACGTCCCATATGTTCCTAATAGGACTCCCTATCTTAAGCAAAATTTTTCTTGATGATAGTACTGAACTTTTTGGAATTAATATGAATATTTTTAATACGTACCACAGCTTTTATGTGCTCCAAATCCCATCTCGAATGTGTTGCCTCTCGTACGCAAAGTGAAGACATTTGATGGAGTTTGCACTAATCCAATTGTCCGCTAAATTTCATCATGTTTTAAAGTCGTTTCGTTGGTTACTTTTTGTTTTAACGTTAGATATTATTAGGTTAAAATGTTCCGAGGGCGGCCAAAACCGCTCTGGAACGCTCTCAAAATTGTGCGTACAGTCGTGATAACAGACTGATAGAACTTCCCCTAACGTTCACCTAAGCAGTACCACAAACTGTTTCATACGCTGAAGCTCCGCTCCGATGCCGGGTTACAAAGGTACAGGGAAGAGCCCATGTCAGAACTCAGAAGTGCGCTCTCTCCCTTCGGTCATCCGGTCTCTCCACCTCGCCTCCAATGCATGGAAATAAGTTTCACGCGCTTGATATATGTTCTGCTATCGTGCGCAAGTAGGCATTGGGAGGCATCGGAGCCATCTTTCTTGGCCAGCTTACCCAATAATATTTTTGATGCGCTTCTGGCAGATCCACTATTCTACTGGTAGACCGATAACTCTTTTTCTCTTCGTATATGGAATTCAATCGCGATGTATTATTGATCTACCAGTGGGAAGCGCCTCTGTAATCTCTCCTTTCGGCTTCTTCAAGTCTTGAGTGGGCTTTAACATTAGTTGACACAAAGATTACCTCGATATCGCAGGCTGACAGCCACGATCGCCTCCCGTGATCAGTACCTTCGAAGTGGCAAATTTGCTTCTGAACCAACTTCATATCGTCTAGAATGAGGGAAACAACCAACATCTCTAGAAGTCGACGGTTGACTGAGCGCGTACGACGAAAATAAGCGCCTGCAATTAATCGAACTGATACTTTTCCAAGAGGTTGAAAATCGGATGTGAAATGCATTTGTCTACAGATAGTATACAACAGTAGGGATCTCTAACCAATTAGTGCATCTGTCATTCGTCTAACCTCCGCGGAGCCGTTGTCTTTCCATGCTGTAGACAAAGGATTCGCGCAGGTTAGACGAGTGACATTGCTTTGATAAGAGAACATAATACAACAGTCAACTCGCTGTTCTGCAAAGACACTCACTTCGAACGCTCAAAGTTGACTGTGATCGAGGAATTGTCCCGGGCTGTGAAAGTGATGTTGAAGACAGTCGGCAGAAGAGCCAGTAGAACTAAGCCATCGGCAGTCAGTGCGTGATCCCCGATGGAGAGGGAGACAGGACAACTCTCCGTCATACTGAATAGGCAGAGTTTGGACAATACTCATATCTCTTCTAGGACTAGGGACATTTGAACCATAGAATACGCACTACAAAACGAAGTATCGCCGTTTATGAAGAAATTGAGCGCGTATCATTGCACTACAGAGATGAACAACATAAGGCGGAAAAGAAAGACAGTCGGTTGAAATGCCAAGTTTATCGATGATCGCTCCTTTTCTCTCTTTTCAATGTGTAATTCTCGCGTTTTGTCTCTCGATCTTGAGTGTAGTAACATGAGCAGATTGTGAGTCACATGTACAGTTCACTTATCGTTCTAATTTAAAAAATAAAGTTCTGGGTGCATTTAGTGCACTCAACGTTTGAGTCGTTGTCTATCACACTGAGAAAACGACATCGCAGGGAATAAACGAATTACGAATGAATCATAGATAAGAAAATGAGAGTTGACCTGAATAGCTCTAATGAAAGATACTAGACTGTATGCGTTATTATTCATATAAGAAAAGGAGATATTCTGGGTACTGCATTTAGCTGACGATTTTGTCTTCTCCGATTTAGTGCTATTTCGTCGTTATACCTATTATAAGAATTGGATTGATAGGCGTAAATATTCTTAGGTACATACATATTATCATTCGAAACAAAGAAATTTGGAAGACGGTAACGCATGATGTTATGATATTTCCGGCGGATATAATTTTATCGATTTAGTTTGTATCAAAACAAAATGTCAAGTGTTGGTGAGACGAAACAAACAGTACATAAAGACAGAGTGTGTGAGTTAAAACTAAACATCAGATATGCCAGTGAAGTGAAAAATAAATCAGAATATCGAAACGTTCTGTAACTGTAATATCCACAATAATCTCGAGTGTTAATGCTAGACTATTGAATTAGAAACATGAAACCTTGAGATCGTCTGTAACTTATCGCTAGAACTGATGTGTTTCGCCGGTTACCTTCGGGTGAATAATGAAGCGGTTCTTATGTCTAATCCATAGAACTCACCACTCTTCCCCAATCAGCCGTGGATGGTATCGTTTCTCCCGCACTCTTCTTTGAGCCTCCATCGAGGAGAACGGTGTATGCCTCTACAGCGACAACTTAATGTATCTGGACTAATGTGCAACGAACAATATTCTTTGAATAATATTAAATGTCGATTTGTACAACATAGATACTGTCATAAGTCGTTGTTCAATTGGGACATACATAAGATGGTTTCGATACCGTGTATCGAGATTATTCGTTCGGTTGCTGTTTACTAACCTACTCCTCTGTCATCGTTATATCCGCCCAGTTTCTGGTATCCGGTGTTCTTCTTAGACATCACCTGGAAGCAAAATTTTACGTTTTACTAAAAGTAACACAAAAATGTGCTCGATTCGAAAAATACGTTGCCATTATTGTGATGAAAATACGCATTTGAAGTGTCAACACAAAACACACTTGGTAGACGATTTGCACAATGAGCGAAACGGCCAGTAGAATGCATGCCACCAGAAGCGCCCATGCCACAGTCTTCCATGATGACTTGGCAGTAAATCTGCAAATGAAAGGCAGAAGCTCCGTGGAAATTTGCTCCATAACAGTGAAATGTACACCTGCGTCAATTAAGAACAAAATGGACACGGGTCAAGTGTTCATTTCACCGTTTGAGCTTTACAAAGAGCTGGAATATCATATAATGAAGGTAAAACTCACGTTTCCATGAGAGATGCTCTCGGATTCGGTTGAATGACAGGAATATCTTCATTCTTCTCCCCTGTCTTCTCGTCCTTTGGATGCAGGATGTTGAAAACGCCCAGCGCCGCCACTTCCTGTATTGAATAATTGTTCAGATGGTAATGACAAAGAAGCAAGTCTGTGAACCACTTTGGGGTGAAAGACAACGACGTGGATTTTTGCGCTATAATAATGAAATGAAGACTCGCGCCATGTTCTGGTTGTGATGAAATGATGCAACTGTTCAGCATTATGGCACTAATGTCCACGACTCACTAGTCTCGCACCCACAATAGAAGTCTGCGATCCAACTTGTGTGTATACTAGGGTGTAGCTATCACACTGCAATCCGATTTGTCACTTGGTCTGCATGATACGACATTTACTAATCAACCAATATCTGGCTAAATCTGACTATTTTTGGAATTCATCTTCTAAACGTGTGTAGATTCGATCATCCTGAAAACGATGAGCAAAAGCACGGTATCAAATTTAGTACAGTTTTTGAGTTCTCCTTCGATTTACGCAGCATTGGCAAATGTCGTACAGTGACACACCACCGGCCAATCAGATTACCGTGATCAGTGACTTTGGTGCAATTGTCATTCGTCTAATCTCCGCGGAGCAGTTGTTTCTCTCACGTGATAGAAAACCGCTCCGCGGAGATTAGACCAATGACAAGTGCACCAAAGTCACTGGTGGCGACACCACAGTGTGAGCCACAGTATCTGTTTTCTGACTTCGCAAATGATTCATGGACTCCCTTATGGCATCTTTCACGCACCTTGCCGATTTGATCTTGCAGATAGTCTATAAGATCATCTGCCAGTTTTACCGTGAACTGAAAGAAGCATGGCTTTTCATGTACGATTTAGTGTTTATAAAACGGTAATTTTATGCAACAAAGTTCATTTCTCATTCGTCCAATTCCCTCGAAGCGGTTGTCTATCGTAAGTGAGAGACAACAGCTCTTCGGAGATTAAACGAATGAGAAATGACCTTTCTCACATAAAATTACCGTTTTAGAAACACTAGTGTTATTCATCGAAACGAACATCCTGTCCAAGTGACGTCTTCACATAGTACATGACATCCTCAACTTTCTGCTGTAGACGTTCATATCTTGCATCGAGATAGTTCTTCTCACTCGTAAATCTCACCCGGTCATTTTCCAGCTGACAATGCAAATAATGGCGAGATGATAATTTGCAACAAATAATTAACATGCACGAAACCTTTTTAGCGAAGTGGTTCATTTCTTGCTTACTGTCTTCGCTCCTTTGCTTCTTCCCCTTTTCCCGCTCACGTTGGTTCTTTTCAAAGGTTTCCTGCGCCTAGGCAACTATTTTTGTTCAACAGTCCGTATAAGAAACAACCTGGCTCAAGTACTCCTTCAGCTCTTGACGTGTGTTATCCTTGGCGCGCTAAAGGAGAAGTTGTAAATGGAAAACTGTGCTTGCTGTAAGACCAGCCAGGCAAGGTTTATAAATTGGCTAACTGTGCTTGCTCGTAAATTTTCCGCCGTCAGACATTGTCGACACCAAATGAACCCGTAGCGCACGACATGAGTGTGGGCGCCCACTACCCTGTGATGATCGACCGTGAAACATTCACCTGCTTCTCCAGAAGTTTCTCCTTGACATCCGCATTGAACTTGTCGAAAATCTCTTTTGCTGCTTGCTTTCTTGTTGCGTCTACTGCTTTCTTCTCCTCCTGAGGGAAATGATTTACGTTGAGTGCGAAACATTCTGGAACAGAATTCGTGATTTTTCGGTTAACGATCAATATCGATTGTTCACTCTTTCTGACCAGCTTGTTCTTGAATGAATCAATGAGATATTTTCGTTCCTCCAAAATATTTGCCTCATGTAGCGCCTTCAATTCTTTGAACTTCTCAACGGCCTGAACATAACCGGACATGTTCTATCATACAATGCAGTAATCTAACCTCTTCCATCTTCTGCCTCGCAACATCCGCTCTTTTCCGCAGTTTCGCAAATTCCCCCTACAATAAATATAGGTACAGTAATCACACTTTGTTCGAAATTTAGGCCTTCCGTCACGCGAGAACTTCTCAGTTATCAATGCAGCGGTAGGGTCTCGCTTTCAGTGACATTAGTCAATTGTAGTTCGTCTAATTTTCGCGGAGCGGTTGTCTCGCCCAGCGGAAATTCGACAAATGGCAATTCAACTAAAGTCTCTGAAAGCGACACCCTAGGCAGCGGCTTACCTCCCTGTCGCTTAACCACTGTCTTGTTTTCTCGTCTAAAGTTACATCTTCTAGCTGCTTCTTGTTCTTGTTGAAATCGCTCTTCACTTGCTTCGTCAGCTACGATACAGGTCGGTCAAACTGGATTTATACAAAAGAGGGTTCAAAGACGGTAAATTTGTCGTCATTCTTCTCCGTATTGCGGTTGTCTCATTCCCTCATAGACAACAACGCAGCGGAGAAGAATGATCACAAATTTGCCGTTTTTGAACCCCTGGTATACAGTAACCCTCACATCAATAATCTCTGAGAGATTTTTCCCGATCGAGTCCACATCAGCGACGGCCCTGACGCCTATCAATAAGCAGAAGTACGGTAGTAGCACTCTCATACTACAATGGGCATTCATTCAGCTATTTGAAAGTGGAGCTCAAATCAACCACGAAACCACTGAAGGCCGGTTCATTTCCTCGACAACGACTGATAAGCACTAACTGTCGATCTGAAGGGAGAGAAAGACGAGAGACCAGCAGAATTTTAGAGGTTCAGAAAGGTACACATTCATGTCGATCCCTGTGAGCTGCATGTCTTATCTGTTGTACCTTTGAACTGTCGTTTCAAACCTAAAAAGGTCTCATGGACTTTCGCACAATATCGTGCGATGAGATTGAATTGGCCAGGGATCACGGAGAAACAACTTTTTGATTTACTCTCAATCTTCGGATTATAAATGCCCTGAGGCCATGTCCATGAGACTGCTGTTTCAAAAGAGTGTAGCATTTCGTGCTATTAGTGCATTCGTCGTTCGTTTAATCTGCGCAGAGCGGACATCCATCACATGAGAGAGACAACCGCAACGCGAAAATTAGATGACGAATGCACTAAAAGCACAAAATTCGACACCCTATATTGCATCCCTCAAAGGACGCACAGGTAATCAATCAATACAATATTCTCACCAGGTCAATCCATTAGACTACACCGACCTTGCCAAAACCTCTCAGTTGCCTTCATTCTCTTCACAAATTGGATTCGTTTCACTATGGAGCGCCTGCCTAGAGAAGTTCTATGGAAAGTGCTTCGATATTTAGGCGTTTATGAACTGCGAATGATCGATGAAGTATCCGATTCACTTAAGGCGGCCGTTATCAATTACCGCATTTCCAAAAGCACGGAGGTAATTTTGACTGTTTCGCAAGACGGCCAATACACACAATTTTCGTATGATTACGTGAATGGTGTTAAAATATTGCTGGAAATTGGTGCCCAAATCACATGCACTACCGATGGCAAAACATTTGTGATGACCGGCGATCCACAAAGATGTTTCGAGTTGTATGTTGGACACGTGGGAAGAGTCGTGATCAAGCTAAAAATGACCTTAGACGAGTACATGCTCCAAATAATGTCGAAGGTTCTGAAAAGGGCTTCGACCGTCGAGATTTGTTGTGATTGGAGCCACAATATGAGCGAACTTGAAGCAAATTGTCTTTCGGCAGCGCGAAGCATTATTATACGAGAGCCATGTCAGCGAGTGAGCAATGAGCTACTTCGAGGTGATTATTCTTACCTATCTTAATGAACATCATTGGTAACAGATTTTGATATAATTTTTAATGCAAATATTAGCATTCTAAATGGTGGACTATGTATTATTGATTGAAAGTAATAGTTCTGCAAAGGCAAATAATGCAGGCTTTTCAGTAGCTGGACGTGAACGATTCTACGTTCATGGAGGTAACATCACAAAGAGCCAGCTTCTCATACTTTTGAATAGGACTCAACTAAAATATGTGAGAGTATACCTCGACTGGGCAATGAAGCCACAAGGTTTGCGTACTCTGATGCAGGTACGCCTTTTTCTCTTTCAAATGTTAAACTGAAATTAATATTTGCAGAAGTTGCTGATGGTCAAATCAACTGCCGACGTAGAAATTGAAATGTGCTTAAGCTATCATGAAGCTAATGACCTAGAAACGCTGCTAAATCTGCAAGGAGATGAAATGATTAAAAATCATCATTTCACAGCTAAAAATTTCAAAATTTCATACAAATTAAAACAAGTTCATGTAACGATGAGTGGAGATGCCTCATTCACGATGGGAAAGAAATTTGCAATTCTGATACGTATTGCGTGAAAACATGCGTTGAATATTGTTCTCATTGTTTTTGGGGGGAATTTACTATTTGTAATTTATGCAGTGAAGTCCATTTGTTTGCAGTGAAATCATCTTTATTCCTTACCCGTCAATAAATCATGTGTGCTATGTAACATAGCCTATGTTCGCCCTTCTACACTTTTTCCATGTCTTTGACATACGTGCAGGGACGATCACAAATTGTTTATTGTCCGATCGTCATCATTTGTGCCAATATTCTTTTAATCGCTACTTTTCATGAAGTCCACCATGTCATTCATCACATATTAGGTTGTCCCATATGTAACTGGCTCTTCATTCAAGTTTTTGTATCTTGACCTCTGATAAAGATACTGCAATGGGGCTTGGCCTTATACATGGTGGGGTCATGCCCTGCTACTAGCCGACTCCTCTCCCCCTCCCTCTCCTCAGTTCCTCCGGCGCGATTGTCCAAACTTGCCAAATCCATGATTTTCGGACCCTCCTTTTGGAT
>JACMIF010000715.1:0-25029 GCA_014805445.1 Diplogasteroides magnus
ATCTCTGTGAAATTGTTTTTGGTAATACTTGAACACATTACTGTTATTTGCTGAATTGGACGACCCTATGCCTCGAGTAGCCGCTTCCCCACGGCTCGCCCCACTTTTCAGCACCAATATCGATTGAGTTTACAACCACCATATGTGGTGGACACTTCAAAAAAATATACCCCATGCCGATCCTTGATCAAAATTTTTTCGCACCATGATACCCGTATCATGGTGATTTTGACCATGAACCCGGGTTCATGGTGAAATAATTAAAAATAATTTTTTTTACAAAAACCATTCTAGAGGACACGATAGTGGAGCTATGTTTATGCGGTGTTGGCTATGGCTTTTCCCGGCCTTTGACCATAAATGTTCAACTTACGGTAGATCAGCTATTGTCGGCGTAGAAGTTTCAGACATTTGCGCTCCACCCTAAATACAGCCTCACCAGAATTTCGATTTTAGCCGTATGAAGAGCTAGGCTCATGAAATTTTCAGGGAAGTTGCATGACTACCGCAGCATAATTATCGGCTAAATAGACAGTCATTTTTCCTTTGCCCCTGTGCAGGGCGGTCGGAAAAGTGCAAAAAATCGCAAAAAGGGGCAATATTTGCCGATTTTTCTTGCAATGGGGAAGCGACCTAAAATTCGGGTCTAAGTTGTTTTGAAGTTCTCCTGAGGTGAAATAAATTCAGTAAAAATTTCAGATTTTTTGGAACCCTCACAACAAAAAGGCAATGTTTTGAAAACCCATATGAGCCTCTCCGAGCCGTGGGGAAGCGGATACTCGGGGCAAAGGGTCGTCCAATTCAGAAAATAACAGTAATGTGTTCAAGTATTACCAAAAAAAATTACACGGAGATTCGATAACTTTGAGCAAAGTTATGACCAAAACAAAAAGTGAGCGAATACTTAGTCACAGTAGTGTATTTCTTACGCATCGGGAAATACTACATGTTTTCCATAACACATTTACACTCACATTCACATTCACATTAAAAAAAGAAATTGTATAAAAAAATTGTTTCCTTCACGAGAGAGAACACTTTCGTCACAGTATTGCCTTCACATTTGAAGTCTTTCCTCTGCTGTGATGTGCATCGTTTGTGGCATATTTGTCCTCTTTATTCCAGGATGTTCAATCACTTCTGTCTTCTCGTGATTGTCACAAGCGAGTGATTGATTCTGTAGATAAAATAGTGATGAACGACAAGAACAGCGTGGACGGTTCCGCCATAATTATGAATTGGACCTAGGTATGCGCAGTCCATTTAACAATTACGGAGCAAATGTACATGGTGCTCTTGTCTCGTTCATAAATAGGTTGAGGGAGTGGTGGTTCCGACTACCCCAGTCGCTTCGGAGCAGCCGTCATTCATTTAGAACAGTTGGAATGAGGTTGTAGAGGCGCTTCATTTCCCCTTAGCGATATTTACCCATAATTCGCGATTTTTTCAACCGCCGCTGGTCATGAATACGGTGGAATACCCGCTTAAGAAGTATCGATCCAATTATTTATTTATCAAAAATAATCTACTCGGCCGTTTCAGGTCAATGAATTCCTCTCCATCTACAATAAACTTCTATCTTCCATCTTCAGCGGAACCTATAATATGTAGGGCAAGCAGATATGTAGGCTGGAAATTACTCCCATTTTACGCTATATATGCCGAACTTGTTCCTTATCTTCAAGTTATGCATAGTTATTTTTAGTAAGCAATAGCACAATGCACCAGAAATGTCTCCTCAACCTAATAGTATTATGCAATGAAAATGTTGTTTTTTTCATCAAGGATTGTAAAATGTGCTGTATGTAGCACCTTTCCCTACAAATTTTGCTCTCTTCAGCAAGGTTTGTAAAGTGTGATATGGCACCTTTCCCTACATTTTACGCTCAGAAGGCGTGTGATAAGGTAATGGATAGAGAATCTTAGACTGTAGTATACTCTCGTACGTGTTCCCTTTTCAGGATAACATTATGAGGGATAAGGAGGAACAGAGAGATCATAAGATAAAGAGATAGTTGGACATCAGTATAGTTTGCGGGCGAAAGCAATCAACGGCACGTCTTCGAATGATATATAAAAGGCTTCCAGAACGGTCAACCGTGCCGGAATAAGTAAGTACTATGGTTGGCAGTTTGACTACTTTATGGGGTATGTTTCATGGATATTATTACATGTTTTAAGATATGTAATATCCATGAACTGTGAGACATAACCCATATAGTAGTCCAATTGCAACCATAGTAAGTACTTACGAAATGTCTTGCTGTTTCCACCCCAATAAAATTGTTAATGAATATAGTGCCTGATATTGTCTATTTTGTATTCTTGTACGCTCAATTCTTATCGTCATTGTTCCAAGCCGTTCTATCCATTTCAAGCACAACGATTTAGCAGGGCTCTGAAGCACATTTGCAATGAATTCCACGCTTGTGGACTCCCGGACTCTGCCCGGAGCCTTTTATGATGCAGTTCTTGACATTTTTGGACAAGACCAGTTCACGCTGCAAGTGATAGCCACAGTACTCATAGGTACGATTCTAACTAGTGCTTTTTATTCCAAACAAACGGGCATTTATCATTCGTATGTATCGGCGGATCGGTTATCTATCGAATGTAGAGGCCAGGAGCTTATTGTTAGACGAATGGGCAATGCACTTTTTGCCGATTTAGAAACCATTATTATTACAAATTTTTTTGCTACATTTTGCATCATCATTTCTACATATATTGACATTTCAGGAAACATCGCATATGTCACTGGCAATATATTCTACATTGGCCTGGATTTCGTGGATCCAGCGTGGGTGCAACCCTACCGTGTGCAGGACGGGGACAACAAGAAGGTCTTCATTTCGAGACACAATTTAAACTTAAATTCATAATTTTAGGTCACATTCAGCAGATGGATCAGCGCCTTGAAACTCTGTATGTTCAATATGTGGATCGTTAACGGAGTAATGGCGCTGATTTCTTACAAGTATGTTTCATTTAACCGAGAATGTTTCTTTTTCGTGGAATGATCGTAATTTTCCGATTATGATCATATCAATTACGTCGTTCCTCGACGAAATGGCACGCAAAAATGGGAGATTCCGTATAGGTTTAACGACGCTGAGGTGCATGATAACTATGTTCATTTTAAAGAACCAATCGAGTCGACATTTCCCGAGAGCTTCCTGATATTCAATCTGTGCTGCTTCACTTCGCTATCTTCGTGGTGGTGTACGAGGTCGCGTTCTACTACAGCCACAGGTTGCCGACTTGTGCTGATTGATTGTTATAGATAAATAGTTTTCCGACAGCACCCATACGTTTATCATATTAACTGAAAAATATTTTAAAAAATACCCACGTTACCGAAACCTTTCTTCAAGACTGCTTCATCACCCACGCCTGTACAAGTACATTCACAAGATTCATCACGAATTCACGGCGCCTGTTTGTGAGTTTTTGTGGTTTTCATCCGGTAATCAATGCAGATTGATCTTCTGATCTCTAAAGTCTAAAACTGCAGCCATTGTATGCGTCTACGCGCATCCTATAGAGCACGCAATTTCAAACTTGTTTTCCTTGGTGAGTACAGACGGTTGTGGGGCCCGAAGAGAAACCCCCTGATCATCAGACCACATCCTCATGCGCTCGCACATTACGGTCGTCTGGGGATGGAGCTTCTTTGCGATATGGTCGACTGTCACTGCACACTCAGGGTTGGATTTCAAATTGCGTTTTCTTTAGATATACCAATCGTACGGTTTGTATTACTTTGTTTGACAGTTTGACTACTATATGGGTTGTGTTTCACAGAGTGCATACCTTCAAATACATATATAGTAGCCTTGAAACATAGCTATAAAGTAATCAAACTGCCAGTACTAAAAATTTTCCCTGGAATAACACCATTTAACATTCAGCTATCATCTACCCTTCTCCCACTCTGCCGAGTTTCACGACTACCACCATCAACAGTTAGTAGATAGCTATGACAATTTACTGAGCTGAAACCACACACAATTTAACCTTTTCGCTATGAAACATGCTTCAAATATGGTTGCGTCTATTCGTAATAAGTGCTAAGTTTGCTCAAAAATTTCGCACACTACATCATAAAACGGTTAATCTTTTTCAGGTTTAACGAATGTTTCGGTGCCATTAAAATACTCGATCGGTTGCATGGAACGTGCAAGACCTTTGATAATAGCGTACGGTCAACGATATTTTTTTCTTCCTCATTAATTGTGATTTCATTGCTTCAGAGCTGATCGCGATTATATGCTGTGGACACTGAAGCCTGCAAAGGAGAGCTTCCCTGATAACGGAAAAGAAGAATGAACAAAATTTTACATGGGAATGGTCACAACTTAAGGTGAGGTTTTTGATCCAAATATGTATTGTTGGAGAGCCCTTGGCGAGTGAACAAAAAAAGTAACTTTACTTTTTCCTCCCGGCTTTCCTATAAGAAGATATGGAATTTCAAAGGGTCGAAAATGTCAAAACTTGCTATGTTTGAGGATTTTTTACGCGAAATTCAGACTTCGCTGGGAGACGTGCATACCAGCAGTGGAGAGTACTAAGAGAGTACATTGCACATGATTTTTAATAGACTTGCTGGATAAGGCACAAAAATGGGGGGAATTTACAAATGTGTAACATATTTGAAAATTCGCCCCATTTTTATGCCTTAACCAGCAAGTCTAGTAAAAATCACAAAAATCATACTACATTAGTACTCTCACTGCTGGTATGCACGTCCCCAGTGAAGTCTGAATTTCGCGTAAAAAATCCTCAAACATAGCAAGTTTTGACATTTTCGAGCCTTTGAAATTCCATATCTTCTTATAGGAAATCCGGGGGGAAAAGTAAAGGTACTTTTTCTGTCCACTCACCATGGGCTCTCGAACAATACATATTTGGATCAAAAACCTCACCTTAAGTTGTGACCAGTCCATTGTTAGAGTCCTGCAGAAATGATTCATGGTTCCATGAGCTCGTTATAATATAAGAATGTATATCTTGCATATGAATGGCCGTTCGTTAAATATCACTTAATATTTGTTATTGAAAGTTTAGTAAAGAGCAGCACTACTTTGTTGCGTTGCAGTTTTACGTCTTATTTCCCTGTTCCCATCATACATTGGGGCTAGAGTGTCTATTGCGGCGACAACACTTACTTATTCACAATGTCATCCTTCTTCGCCGACACACGAACACCTTCATGGTAGAATGATTGATTATGCTCACAGGAGGAATTGCTTACGATCATCAACGACTGAAAGATGTTTCCTTCCTCTTCTTGCTCTGAAACACTATTCTAGAGGCAGAAACGCACTGTTTGAGTGCCCTTGATTCATGGAAGAACTCTTTCCTTGTGGTACCATTATGTGACTTCCCAAATGAGCTGTCAACCTCCTCCCGCCACATTGCCGCAAAGACAGACAATGGCCCTTTGATTTCCGTCGTTAGCACCTCTCACGAGAGCGGAAATTGGCGCATTGTCGGACCTCTCATCCCTTTGTCTCCTCTCCTGACCATAGTCAGTCGCTCTCACTGTCATTGCTCTAATCTCCAGTCTCCAACCTGCCTGGAAGGAAGGACTGTTATGTGTTGGTCTATATCATTTTTTGGTTCAGTTGCTCCTCTGATAACATCTTCAGTAGGGTCTCTAATTCGGTGGTAAAGTGCATTCGATATTCGTCAATCCACTCGGGGCGGCCTCCTATGTCTCGTAGAGACAAGCTCCGCGAAAATTTGACTAATGAGAAATGCACTTAAATACAGTTTTAGAACCCTAATATGTATACATAGTCGCCCAGAATAGATTAATGATCGCGGATTAGTAAGAAAAGTCTGTTGGCTTCTTATCCTGTCTGATACAACGCAAGTTGAGCGCAGGTCAACTGTCTTCTTTGAGCTGTTGACGCCAGATTCTCCACTCACTAATCGTCTTACATCACATTCCTTATCCGGATGCGATATATCCGGAGTAATCTGGCCACAACTCTAACTAAGACACACCGCAGTGCGTTGTCTTTCTATTCTCGTAGAGGCGATGTGTGTATCCGCGATGGCCAGTAAAGAGCCGGCTGCATTCATTGCCTTATGTTATGTGGTTACTAGACGTCTCTAAATAATTGTGACGTTCACTCTTACCTAATGTTTTGCACCACCACTGCAAAAACACGTGTTCTCAGGCATCTTCGTTAAGTCGTTTTCATCAACTCGCACTCACCTTTTCTTATACGCTCTATTACATGAGATGCGCGTTTATTTTACTTTATGCATCATAACTCTCGAGCAAGAAAATGGAGTGTGAGTGGTTCTGAATGTCAGGTGTAATATCTCGTGATGTTGACTGACAAGCGCGCCAAGGCAATTAACGCCAAAATGTTGAGCTGAGAAGATGCGCGAAGATCCATATCACGGCTCAAGTGTCCATTTCACTATTTCGGCGCAAAGGTCCATCTGGTTAAGTTGACCGCGCACCAATATTATGCATCCTATCTGAACTGTTATTCCTAGTACGCGTCTCACACCTGGATGCCACCCTGGTCTCTCGTTTTTACGTGCTATTTCGTCGCCACGGAATATGTTTCAACTGTGAGATAAATAGACTATGGCAACAGTTCAGTTAGGATGCATAATATCAGCGTCCATATTCTCAGGCTCGTCTTCCCATGTCTTCGCTTACTGCTTTGCGCCCCGTAGGCTCGCTCGATTGCAGTCACAACTCAACCGATCCATTGGCCCCTTCCGACAGATCTAATCATCCAACGAGTGCAGCCGCTATCTTAAGAGCCCCACCGACGCCCGCAGGGCATGACTTCGCACCGGGTCCCTCTGTGATATGGTGGGATGAAAGGGAGCCCTTGATACCACACCCACGATCTCCTCCATTCTGGCTGCGCTAGTAGCGGGGTTATACCCACCACCAATTTGGTCATCGGCGACAGTTTCGATCACAGCTCGCTCCGTTTCTTAATGCCCTCAGGCTCCCTCAGTACAAAGAATAGGTGAGCCATGGTGTTTGAATTATCTTTGGAAGCTCGACTGCTTTATGGGTCATGTCTTAATGCTACTATATTTTTGAAAATATACTTCCTGTGAAACATAACTCAAGTAGTGAAGCTGTCAACCATAATTTGAATATGAGGACTGATGTCCCCCCCCCTTGTTGTGACACCCTGTTTCTGCTCTGCTCACAATCAGTCTATTGCGCAAGTCCTCATCCCCTCCCTCCCTCCTCATTCTTCCTTGTCCCCGTGTGGCCTATCTTTCGCACTTATTGTTGCGTAATGCGTGTTCATGAGCCCCGTCCGTTGTTCGGGGCAGTTCACACCCTCTACGTCATTATCCAAACCAGCAGTGTGGCACAAAGGCTGTGGTGCTTCTCAGACTATGGTTGGCTGTATGACTACTTTTTGGATTGTGCTTCAAGGCCACTATATATTTGAAGATATACTCTCGGTGAAACATAACCCATTAAGTAGTTTGTCTACCAGATCTAATTCGACAACTATCATCTCTCCTGTACCGGACTTTGATGTACAAATCTATTTTTAAGTAGAAGCCTTCTTTAGCTAATGCCTCCGTCAAAGTGCAGGAAAAGCGTTAGCAATCGATTTTCCTGGAATATTTCAGAGGCATCAGTCAGTCTTAATCCTCTGCATGAGTGAATTATTGTTGCAGGCAGTTTTAATATAGCCCATGGTGACTTTTGACCACCGTTGCCTTTTTGTGCATACGCGTATATCGTTGAATGGAACTGTCAAAGTTCACAATAACCTATTCTTCGAACTCTGTTTTGTTCGTTCGCAGTTCAGCAACTCCGGCTCTGGATGATTTTCTCAATTGTCAACAGCGACACATCTCAAGCTGTCTCCCTTTGTGCGCATAGAGATTGTTGTTGTTGTCAAACGCGTGCTAATGATGCACTATTCCCCTCCTCTTTCGGCTGTTGCATACAATCAAAATGTTATCCTCCACAACTTTGCCGCTCTTGAAACTTCCCTCTCGTTTTTCTACTCTCGTCAAAAGCAATTAGCGAGCTAGAAACATCATAGTGCTTCTTAATTCGTTATCCGCTCAGCGGATAGATAGCGCATGAGGGAAGGTGGTAAACTTGCATGTTCTCGCAATGGTCGTGGTCAACAGTTAGTCATCGAGAGGTTGAGACTAGCGCTCACCTCCCTAATCTCTTCCGAGCGAACATGGTTTCCGTTCATAGATGATCTCTCAAAGGAGATTGGGGTTACAATTTTCCTTTTAGCATCACTATCATGATTTGTAGTAAGAGCTGCGACTGCTCGAATTTGACAATGAAATCATTCAATTTCGCGATCAATTCGCTTCCGCAACACTGGGCGCATAAACCAATCGTCGTTTTCGGAGCACCAGACATCACTGACTCTAGTTTCCGAGAGTAGAGTGTACAACAAATAGGGTTGGCAGTTTGAGTACGAGAATGGTTATGTTTCACGACAGCAATATCTGTCGAGAAGACGGATCATTGAAACATAGCCGGTGAAACTGGCATTCCTAGTGCGAAAAAAGTTCATGTTTTATTTACGGTAGCTGGCTCTTCCACTGATTCCTCCGTTTATTACGAGAATATCTACTTGCATTTAATTCACGCCGGGTGTACTTTACTCTTATTTTCTCCGCTTCTCAGTTACTTGCCCTAGAATCAACAACAGGCCAATTTCACAATACTCTGTCGCACTTGCTCAGTGTCCTGTGAAAGTACAGTCTATTGGAATCGGTGTAGCTGAACCTTTTAGTCTGGATGAATTCAAAGATTTTTTCTGAACGCGTCAACCGACTCAAGTGCTCTTTCATCATTATGGCGCAGATATCCAGCATGGCGCAGTTGTCCTCCAGCCTATCTTGGTTCTAGGAGGTGATATGGGCTCTTTCACGCCTCACCTTCCCTCCTCTTCTCCTCCTTTGAACGTGCACTCCCCACTTCTTCCCCTTCAATCCTTTGTTGCAGCTCTCAGAGTGGATGCTATGATGCGGATGATTTGTTGATTCTTGTGAACAGCCTTGACTCCCATTCCACAGTGTGGGAAGAACACCAAATGGACCGCAATCACAAGAAGCCCTCCCCCCTCCCCCACTTTCGAATCCTACCGTAACCCCTTATCTTGACTAGGCATCGTTTTTTGGAAAATATATGCATCTTTGTCGTCTCTACTCTTCGGCTAGCGGTTGTCTATCACTATCTGAGGCAACCGCTTGCTGAAGAATAGAAACGACAAATTATACACATATTTTGCAAATGCGATGTCTAATCTTGACTCATGAAGTCCTTTAAGGACGTTCGCTATCCAATGCAAGTCCATTCTCGTATCCGGGGAAACGCGCGGACCAACAAAACATGACGAAACACTGAAAGCACTAGGGTATTCATGTTCGACATTGAGTCTGCTCTGCCCTCTTTCGACCCCTTGGGGATACTAACACTTTCGCTATTTAGAGGGGGCAAAGAGGAGATAAATGTGTTAAACAACAGAAGTTTGGTCCTTTCTTCTCCTTACCACTCTCCCAAGAAGTCCCTCTGCCCTCATGCTCGACCGAGCACAGCAAAACAATTGTTCCTACATGGATGAGCCAAGTCCTTCGCTCCAATTGCTCTACCGTAGTCTTACCTTCTAGAACCTACCGTATGCCATGGGGGACCCCAATGCCATAGCCACAGAAAGTTCGCCCCGTCGACTGCCTCCATTGACCTACCGTAGTCATAAGTCAAAATACGATCATTTATCATGGGAAGGTAACTGTCTGCAGGGGGCCTCATCTGGAAGTCATCTGCACACCAAACATATCGCCCCTTTTCGGCTGCCCCATCACTCCCCCCTCATTCATTAGAACGCCCTTCACATCCTCATCCACAAGTTTGCCCTAACCGTCTCGTCTCTTGCGTCTCCTAGTTGTCTCTCGCACCCCAGAGAGAGCAGTTGAGAGGGGTTGAGAAAGCGGGAGAATTGAGAACTCATCTCATTTGTCTGACTTCTTCCCTCTTCCCACTCTTTGTCGCTTTTTTAGGGTTATGCCACCCACCCTTAGGCAGTCGACAATGTGGCGCCCCGACTCCAGTATTTGACATGACAACTTTCACTCAAACCAGTCTTGTTGATTTTACGGTTAACTCGAGTTCCGACTAGGGAAAGCATGATGTAATTTCCAACCTCCCCAATCCCTTCCGAGCGGTTGTCTACCGAAATGAGAGACGACCGCTCCGACGAGATTCGCGAGGTCAGAAATTTCCTTCCCCAGTTCTGACTGAACCTTGCTTCACTGACTTGTCATTACTGCTTGAGATGCAATAATGAGGCTTACGTTAGTAGGTCTGCATATGGTAAACAGCGCGAATCCCGTGCATTTAGTTCCTCTCATGATTGCTGAAGCAAAAGTGCCTCGACTACAATTGCATCTCGGACAAGGCAAATTGGTGTGATGATGACATTTCGTACAATTCATTTACTTCCTTGTCTCTTCTCTTGAGTGGTCAGCTCTTGATTTGCAAGAAGGAGCGGGCCTTGCTAAGCAAATCGTGATGACGCTTCCCATCCACTTTCTTCCTGATTACTGTTTGGGATATGTTTCAATGCTACCATATATGCCTTCTGTGAATCATAACCCATAAAGTAATCGTTCATACTCCACAGCTTGTGAGTGGTCTTAATCCCTTC
This sequence comes from Diplogasteroides magnus, assembly GCA_014805445.1. Lineage (NCBI taxonomy): Eukaryota > Metazoa > Nematoda > Chromadorea > Rhabditida > Diplogasteroididae > Diplogasteroides > Diplogasteroides magnus. The sequence goes on from JACMIF010000715.1 coordinate 10,689, forward strand.
ATGTACGAGAGACTTCCGCTTACATGAGATTGGCGATAGAGTGTGAATCTCTTCATTCGAGTCCATCTCACGCTCATTTCCTGTTGTCTCCTCAGTCTACCATCGCACAGACTGCCTTTGTTAGTGTAGTTATTTGTTCCGCATTCAATTATATCACAATCTGCTGAAGGTTCCCCGAAACTTATCTCCGTCGATATTACTGGTTCTAAATAGGTAAATGTGTCGTCATTCCTCTCCGCCGCGCGGTTATCTCACCCCAGGTAGACTACAGCACTGCGGAGAAGAATGACGACAAATTTACCGATATAAAACCCATAGTCAATAACGCACTCTCGCTCACACTCTATCTTCTGTCATGATTTTACTGAATCTATGCGCAAATTTCAACATCCCTTAATTTTGCTATGATTTTGCAAGCTAAATTCAAGTCCATGAATAATCTCCATGATTTCCCCAGACAGTTTATCCGGCGAATCAGCCGGCTCATCCCTGAGGGCACATAGATAGATACCTTCCTGTCTCATGATCTCACTCCTCCTCCCTCGGACTGTCTGTCTCCAAGGCGAAGAATGGAGCCTATTACAGCCCCCTCTCTCCCATTGCCAGAAGACAAGCGCCATCCATGCATAATTCGAGTCCTTCTTAGTGTCGGACACGTATTGTAGCCTCTCCATCTGACGTCGATCCCCCATTTCCCATTCTAGAAGGGCACATTTATAGAATTTCTATTGCTTACAATTAGGTAGTGCTATAGGTCGAGTTAGGTTTCAGCCACGGGATATTAGTCGTGAATTAGGTTTCAGCCACGGGATATTAGTCGTGATCGTCTCAGTCCAAGATTGTTGTATGTACTGCTGCACCCCTAAAAATATTTTCACGACAGACAATTTATTTGCATGTTTTTCATGAGTCTTGCCCAGCCCTAGGATGAACCAGATATGTTTCAAAAACCGTTTATTAGTAGTGATCAGGCTGAGACCACGATCAATTCAAGACTACGATCACACGTAAATGCCTTTGTATGTATCTAGTGATCACTATTTTCGGAACGATCAAAGACTTCCTCTCTCATGCAATAGGAAATAGTGCAAATTGTCTCGATCCATCAGCATCTCTTCCACTTTGGCGCCTCCTCTGAACATCTCATCACTCACTCTCTCACTCTCTGTGTTACTTCGAGTGAGGGAGGCTGTCAGCAACAAAAGTTCCTCATATTTTCAACTCGTCAATAGTCCCTGACTCTTCCTTGTCCCAGTTCAAACTTGTTTACCAATTGGAAAACGCTAGTTTCTTTGAAAGTCAGATTCAAGCCATAAAAAAATTTCAGCCAAGTTCAACGCAATCTGAAAGGTTGATGTAGGTTTCACTAATGGTTTATAAGGGATGGGCAATGTCTATCCCTGATACAGACGACAATTCAAATCCATTGAATTCATCCGAATCTTCTGTCCTACTCATTTCCCACGCTCGTTTGTACATCTTGCATCCTCCTAAGTGAATCTCATTCGCTGATCTCGTCTTCATTTTCTCCACCACCACCATCCACATTTCCTGTTTTCTTCGTCTCCCCCATCGTCTTCCTTTGCTGTAGAAGATATACAAACGGTTATCGACCACGTGATTTCGCGTGCAAGAGAAGAATGTCGTGGTCATAATGGGTAAATGGACACTTGCGCCGCGGAAGTGGCTGACCGTTTGTTAGCGCGGGCCTTTACCGTTTTTGCGTCATAGACTCTTTCTTTATTATTGTGGAAAACGAACTTGATATACCTAGTACAGACACTCCATATGGCTGATGACTGTGCACTCTCAAATTTGCATGCTATTTCGTCGTTTCTCTGACCATTAGCCATGATTTTGAACAGGTTTCACGCTCAACATATGTTAGCGCGACTTTCAACTTCGTTTACCACAATAATAGATACTATTTTTTTCGTATTCTTAGTCATGTTCCTCTCAACAAATTGGCATGATAGGCATTTGATATTATTGGGCGCATGCCTGCCATTATTTACCTTTTATTAAAGTTCTTCTGTTCTGTTGGGTCATCGTCTATACCACAAGGCAATGCCATCTCTTTAATTATCTCTGACAACGCACGCAAAAATAGTTACCGCCTGCAGCGTTTTCGTTTTGCACTGTGCACGAGGACGAGGCAGCAGATCATGTCGTTCATCACGTGTTGTTCAAACGCCGTGTATCCCGTAGGGAACTACAGTAAGAATTCAATTAACGCTTCCTTTAAGCACCCTTGGAACGCGCGAAATGAGCAACGACGACAGCGACTCATTTCTCTTTCTCTGAGTGTTGCAATTTGTCTCCTCGAGTGAGCGCGGTCACCCTCTGAAACGCCCTTTTATCTCCTAGGAAGACTCAAATGAGATTTCTGCCATCCTCATTCTCTTCCGAATGACAGTCGATTGCATTCATAGACAGCCGCTAGGAAGAGATTGAGGACGAAAGAATGCGCGGTACTATATTCAAAGGTGTTATCTACAAATACTAAAGCCGATGAGTTATTTACAGCCATAGGCGCATCTTCTAACGTCTTGACTTCAATATCATACCCAAGATGTTTATTTCGAGCATGAAATCTGAGACATTGCGAAGCCCTGTTGTGTTGATGCCCTTCTCACCGACTGTTAATATTTTCCTATTCTTCCAACCGCCCATTCGCCCTAGATTTGCCAGTTTGACTACTTTATTGGTTATGTTTCACATAGGATATATCTTCAATTATGCAGTATCATCGGAACATAACCCGTAAGAAGGTCAAACTGCCAACACTCCATTCGTTCCCAATCCTCTGTACCAGACAGTTGTCTCCATTGAGAGAGTGAACTGCGCATGGGATAGTAGTGAAGGGAGAGGGATTCTTTTTATCCCCTCCCCTCCCCTCTCTTGTTCTACCGCCCATCATCAATTCAACTTCTCAGTCAGGGCCCATTTCCGACTGTCTACAATCTAGAGCGAACGCAACATTCAAACACATTCAAACTCTTTCGCTCTCCAAGCATTCGCTTCAATCTGGCTTCTCACTTCAAACCAAGCCGTCCTTCTCTATGACATTTTCGCTCTTGTATCACAAAACAATTGTGTTTCACCGAGAGCATTTAGCATCGGGATTGCAACAAATGCGTTTCTCGTGCGACGTCTCTGACTATGTGACAATTTAACCATAACATGAAGTTATCATCCTTCTCCGTTACCACATTCGTTCATCCTTCCCCCCAACATTTGACATTTTCGTTCTTGTACCACAAAACAAATGTGTTTCACAGGGAATATTTATTCCCGAGAATGCAACACAATTCGTTAGAAGAGCAATACTTTTCTCTATTAGGAGTTCAAAATAGTAAATTTGTGGTCATTCTTATCCGCAGCACTGATGTCTCATTCCCTCGTTCACAACTGCGCGGCGGAGAATGAGTGACGCAAATTTACCGATGTTGATCCCCTGCATGAGAATCTAACTGAAACATGATTTCAACCTCTTTCCTCTTTACTCGTACTCGCTTCCCGGTTGTCTGATAGCCAGGACAAGTCCCGTCAATCTCTCGTCTCTCTACTCATCTCTTGAGCCCATCTCATTGGGGGCAAAACCACACACCTCCTGTCATGTTTCGTGACTTTTCTTTGTTGTGGGGCGTTCAAAGATTCAGTTGTGCATCGTCTCTTTCACTTAAATTGTTCATAGGCGCGAAGCTTTGATCGCGTCCGCGTTTCATGTTCATGCAGTTCCCAAAAAATCAAGCTATTTAACTTATTCGAATGCTTTGTGAATGGATACAGCGTCTGGAGCAATCTCAAACATGCCGTGGAATGATCTCCCAGGCATCAATCCCCAATGATCTGTGAATCACCTGCGCCATGTTCTCTGCATAACAAATGCACCGCAACTCAATTAATAGTGTCCTCATCTTTTTCAGTGTGCCGTCTGTGCCTAATCTAATATGCCGTGCACACGGCGCTTCCTCTTTGCCAACTAGAAATGACTCATTTCATTAATCAGCACAACAGGGCATTTGCACCGAAATGAAGAAGTACGCCAATCTTCATAGTCGTTTCTCCTCTCCTTGCATCTCGTGAGCAATCGGTATCAAGGTTTCTAAAACGGTTAAAACGGCATTTCTCATACGCCTAATCTCAGCGGTGCGGTTCTCTACCGAATGGGGAGACAACTGCTCCGCGGAGATTACATGAATGATAAATGCACTTTTTGCAGTTTTGGAACCCGGAAAGACAACAGCTCGGGTGGATGGAGTGAGGGGGATTGCTCTCTCCCTCCCTCAATTCAGACTCTAATCAAGACAGACACGCGACGCTGTTGTGTTGCTCCTTTCATCTCTCGTGTGCATTAAATTGTCGGCCCACTTTGCCCTTTGAATCAGTCTGTTATTCGTCCTCTTACTGAATATAATATTGGCCAAAGACTAGCGCACTTTCTGAACACGAGGCGCGCCCATTGAGCAGAAATCACCGGTGCAAATGCTTAAATATTAGATGACATGAATAATATCGTTTCCTTATGCTTCTGCTCCTTCATATGATTTTATTTATTTATTTATTTTATTTATTTCCCCTCTCAGATTAGTATAATGTGTTAGAACGACCCCCTTTACGCCAGCGGTTGAGGGATACCGTATGTGACAGCTGTTGCGGTTACCGCGCGCGAGACAGGTCTCCCTTGGGTCAGTGAGAGGTCCAGCGTAAAGCGATTACGCATCCTCCGCTGTCACAACCCCTGCGTATCAATCCTTTGCGGTAACACTTGACTGGTAGAGTAGCTGACATTCAAGAGCATAATGCATTAATCCTTTCACGGTAGGCTCTACTCCATTAGGGAAAGGTTCTAAGAGATGACAGAACGGTTTCTCTTAGCCTTTGACGGTTCTCCGGTAAACAAATGATGACATTCTTGTGTAGACAAAGGGTTAGTCTTACCGGTAGTGGAGACTAACAAGGGAGGATTGCTTCCCGACTAGGGAACCCTTCTTTTGGACGGTCTGTGCTCTCATTCTACCAGTCGTCCATAATGAGCGAGAGCAAATGACTCACCGGTGCGAAAGAAGAACTAAAAACGGTCCATAAGCCGTTCCCACCCCCGACGTTCACAGAGGATTTCCTGGTCTTTCGCGAGCCGTCACAATAGACTAACGGGAAATGAGCGAGCAGCGGCTCGAACTTCGGACCTCTTTTGCTATCTTTGCGCAATAACCATGTTACAATTTCATTACTGCAAATGTCCATTGCGCAGTAGTCTTTCGCCCGTGATTTCAGCCGACAAACGAGAAATTGAGATTCAAACGTCGTGTTTGCATTGCATGTCCTTCCTTTCTCAGTATGAGTAATGGGTGCCATGATCGGGGGAGTGCCACAGGTGGCGAACTTTTCTCCCCTTGCACAAAGAACTAATAACCACTTTGCCCTCTGACCGCCAGAAATTTGAACTGTTCCATCTTTCTCCGATTTGGCAATCGGAGTCTCTTCTGTTGTGGGCGGTTTGAATACTCTATGGGTTAATTTTCAACGCTACTATATACCCTCTGTGAAACATAACCCATAACGAAGTGAAACTGCCAACCATAGTCTCTTTTGTCAACTTCCTTCCTGCTTTTTACAGTTTGCGTGGTGTTTGCGGCAGTTTAAAGAATGAGCTGTATTTTATGGCCTAACCCGCCCGATTTTTGATGTGCATCTTGAGGCAAAATCACCTACGCTGCGTGCGAGATCATGAAAAGTACACTGGCAGTGATGCCGTCGCATAAATCTTATGTCATTGTAAAAATAGCTGCTTGAGATTGCCTCAAACGTAGCTTACGTCTCTCTACTCCAGTCGTCGGATCATGAGAAGTGATCATATTATATGGAATACAGCGCCATTGGTCTTTGACCATTCTCGTCTAGACTCCTAACCCTTCCTAACTCACTCCACGCGCAGCGAGCACACACCACAAGTTGTTTTTATCGCCATGTGCTGCCTTTCAATTCAATTGTATACTCTCAGACGGCCTCGTCGCGGTTTGTTATAGTTTTGCTCCATTGCATATCATTAACGCTTAGCTATCAAAAACCGTTTCCAGGGCTTCAAAAACGGCAAATTTGTCGTCATTCTTCTCCCGTGCGCGGTTGTCTCACTCCATGATAGACGACTGCACGGCGGAAAATAATGACGACAAATTTACCGTTTTTGAACTCCTGCGTTTTAAAGTTAGTCTGCCCCTTCTATTGAACCCTTTGTTTTGCCGGTCAAGCAAGCTTGATCATCATCATTTTCCACCTCGTGCGCCCCATTCTTTCATTAGACCCCCTGCGAATTCCTCATAAAGTTCTCTTCCAGGAAGCTTCATCTTCCTTTCATTGTTCGTCGTCACGCAACAAAAACTCTCATTATGTTCTGTCTTGCCTACGTCTTCCTTCCAATTTCCGACTCTTCCCCATTCTCTGCTCATGGTATTCGGTTGAGGATGCGGGAGGGGGGATGGGATGAGATCTCGTGTCAGAAGGAACCACCGCCATCTCATATTCCACTGCTCACGTGAACGCAGAATGAACGATGCAACAGACTGATTGAACTCATAGGAGTTTATCACCTGCTTTGCATGACCAATGGGCGATGAGATTTGTATTTCCATCCGTCAGTACTTTCAGCGACGATGATCCCATTACATGCCTTGCGAGGGGTAAAAGAGAAGAGGGCAATGGGCAGAATTACGATAATGATGGCGCAACTGTCCAATTCAGCATTATGGCGTCATTGTCCATGACCAATGCCTTGAACCCCCTAGAGCAGATCTTGCGAGATCGGAAATCTTGTCCAGTGGAAGAGGTTCATTTCGTATTCCATGCATCTCAGTTCATTCGAGTCTATTACATGAATCTACGAGAATGTGAATGTGGTGGAGCAATGCAATTGCCTATTGCCAATGCCATATGCTCAAACGACCACCTCTCATGCTTACCCACATTTCCCCATGCAGTCTGACCAGGATCTTCAACTATTTTCACCGCTCGAAGACGCCTTTCTGGTTGCCAATTTGGCTATTTTCTGGATTATTTTTCACAGAAGGTAGATCTTCAAATGTATCGCAGGTTTGACACATAGCCGAAAATCGGTCCAACTGCCAAGCGTACCGCAGTCTGACCAAGATCTTTAGCTATTTTTACCGCGAAGACGTCTTTCTATCACTGCAGTCTCGTCTCTGAGGAAATGACCAAAACTAGACCGGTCGAACTCTTGACCTCGCTTGATTAGGCTGCCGAAAGTAAGCGGAAATGAGCCAATGCTGCAGACGGTGGCGGACCAAATTAGAACTGGACTTTTTGGAAATGAGATATTTTTGAATAGGTATTCTTAGAACCCTGTCTGCCCTATTCTTTCTTTCATCGCTGTCCAGTCTCGCGATAAATCGATAAGAACACTTAATGCCAAAATGGCAGTTCGACTTTGGGCAGCTGCATTAACTCTGAATGAGAATGACATTTCACGGCTAAATAGGCAGATCTGTCTTCGTTGCTCAGGTGTTTATTTCATCATTATGTAGTAAAGCAGCTATTCATGTTGCGTGGGTAAATGTTTATCCATTAAACTGTTTCGCGGGTACGCCTTCGCCACATAATTGAAATGATATCATAGTCTAGATATTTCCTCTGCAGGTGAAACACATTACACGATGTTATAACCGCGCAAATTAGTTCGTGTAGACCGAACTTATGCAACACTCATTCCACTACAATTTCTAGCATTGCTCTGCGGAGAAATAGCCATTCCTATAGCTCGGCCAAGGGACAGCTTCACCCCCACAGCTGCTGTCCCTTTTTCACACTTCTTGGAGCGATTATGTGATTTGTGGGGACGTCGCAATCCACTAGCATCCCCTTGATCAGAGAAGTCCTGAGGGCTTAAAGAAGTTCACATTTTTCGCGCTCGTCACGGCCCTTCATTACGCGCTAATGCGACTGAAAGCCCACGTGAAAATTCGCGAACTTTTGGCGTTCAGACACCGAAGAAGGGGGTGCGTCGCAGTCATTTCAGAGCTTTATCTTTGCGAGACTACTACAGTAACCCGTGGCACTCTGCCAAAAGTACAGCCCCCTCCTCCTGTCTGAAGCGTTGTGCGCGCTCCTGCGAGTTGCAGCGAATCTGGCAGGTGCTTTCCCGTCATGGTTCTACTATGCCACGCGAGAGATCTTCGGCCTCCCCTACCTCTCCTCATTCCCTAATTTCTTCTCGAAAGTTATTTCGTTTCTGGTTGATGAACGAGGTGACGAGGACTAGGGCAGGCAGTTTGTGTGCGAGGGAGGTTATGTTTCACCGAAACTGCATTTTCCAGATTTCCAGAGGGTTTTCACATCACCGAATTCGCATGCAAACTGCCATTCCTAATGGGAACCCAAGTGCGCCCTCTCGAACTCAGCCAATATCCAACCATTCCTCAATCCTCAGTAGCTGTGTAATCTGGAGAGGAAACAGATAATGATAGAAAGCATAATATGCCTTCAGCTTCATATATGGTAGCATTGAAACATATGCCTAAAACACATATCCGAACTGCAAGCCATATTAGAGGAGTGCAATTCCCGAAACCACCCCATCATTCTCTCATTTCCTTCTCCAACGAGCAATCGCGTCCCTTATGCATAGGCCAGGTCAGGGGGGAGAAAAGCTGACAAGAGCATGTAAACATCCTAATAACGCCCATTTCAATCACGCATTCTCATTGCTTTTCGCACATTTGAACTGCCAACAATAGAGACACGTGCTTCCCTCTCTCTCTCTTCTTTGGCCTCTTTTGAGTGTTCACCACAATGGAGCCAGGTGATATTGGCTCGGGCACGGTGAGACCGATCAGACCACCGCGACACTTGAGCTCTGATCGTCTGTTATACTTATGTTTTGTTTGGTCGGGCAACATCAACTAGCGAAAATCACACCCTAGAATCAACTTCAAAGTCCGGTGTAACTAATACGTATTTATTTAGATGTAACCGTCTCATGCCATCATTCGCATGCTTTCAATGTTCTGTGAAACATATCTGTCAGCGATGACTCTGGTCAAAATGATCACTTCCATAATACTTCTTCTGCCTTGCATTGACACATCACTCTGCTCATGCACCGTAAGCGCGTCTTCAACGTTGACGTCGTCGGAGTGACTTGCACACTTCATCTGCGCCTTCTTCCCGTATTCACGTCCGTTTGCAATGCATTTCCTCCCACAGTTCACGTCCTCCACTTCGCCATTCAACACTTGTCACTCCACCATCTGACATTTGTACGCCTACATCAAGGCAAAGTCTTTTCAGACTAGAGAACTTCCCCGTTGGGCCTTGCCTAAAGACCACGACCGTACTCATCTTTTCTTGAATTCATGGATGCCATATCGTATGATGTTAGAGCAATAGGGTTTCGCTAGATGTGATTTTGCAAACGTCATTCGCATAATATCCAAGCAGCGGTTGTCTATAACGTGCATGAGACAACAGCTCCGCTGAGGTTAGACGAAAGACAGTTGCACTAAAATCACTGATATAGAGACAGACATGGTGAATGCATGTTCTCCAATGACGTGAATTCGCTTGTGTCCAAATATCGCGCTAAATACCTTGAAACGATCATTCTCGATTCGACATAATTCCTTAGTTCCTCCAATTCCAAGCGATATCACGTTCGTACTTCCACGTGCTAGTGCAGTATGACTACGATCACAGCGCAGTCCAATTCGACTTCTATTTGTACTTCCTCTTCGTGTCCTACAAGAACAGCTTATGTCTAGCGTTTGTGTGCAGCTACAATGACAATTTATGATGAAAATTTTTTGCCCACTTCCTCATCTCGTACATATCGCCACCAAAACATACGTTTCTGCCTGATTACTCGCTATCTCAAGCGGAAACGTCATGATACTGTAGCTATTTCTATTTCTACGGCAGTTTTCGCGAATTGTTAGATACGTTAGACTCGCGTTGCCGGTATATCTTGTAGGCAGATTTTCCATTTGATCGAATCTTCATCTTCTTGGTTTATATTTCATGTTTTTGTCAAAGAACCTTCGTCCGATTTCAAATAACATTATCACGGTCACATACTGAATCGGGGCCTGAGTCGCGCACTAGGGAAACTTGCGTAAACTGTCCCGCGATTCTGCAACACCATTTTTGAAATACGGATATTTCAACAGGGTTACTTCTTCCATTTTTTTCATTAGCCCCCTAAGCGTCGAAACATATCGATACGCTATAAACAAGCACGTCACTTATTCTAGATAGTTTTATTTAAGGAGCCTAAATCAAAATGAATTTTCCGCCCTCTAAAAGCTTTCGTGACCTATTAGCAAATCGCGCGTGGGACTCCCCTCTAGACAGGAGGCTTGTTTTGCTTTCTGCCACTTTTCATAACATCACATCTGGGGTCCAAAACAAGAAATTTCACGAAAATTTCATCTTGACACGTCCCTTTATAAGTAATATTAGTTATTTCCTACTCGCAGCACTCTCGGTAATTGTCAGCAGTCTGCGTTCGTGCGCACTGTAGTTTGGTGCAATTTCCCTTTCCTCTCCAGATACTATCTTTCAGTCAAGTTGCAGCAAATAACTATCTCTCAGAGCATACACGCCATGGTTATTAGGGGTTCTAAATCGGGAGTAGAGTGCATTCGTCTGTTGTCTTATTCCCGAGGAGCGGTCGTCTCATTCATGCAATAGACAAATGCTCCTCGTGAATCAGACAACAGACGAATGCACTCTACTCCCGATTTAGAAACCCTAATGGTTATTAGAATGAATACTTGGGTTATGCTTCATGCCAAATATGTCCTCGAGTATATGATATTGCTGAAACTTATGCCAAAAAGTAATGAAATCGCGTGACATAATTCTCACCTGTCTATTTCGCCACGACGTCTCGCCTTGTGATTGCATCTATATTCCACGTGAAAATTATGCCATATATATGCTTATGTCTAGCTCCTGTTTATCTTCTCAAATTATATTGCATTATGCATCCCGGCCATTTTTGACGGACTGTCTCTTTTTGCGTGTAATTTCGTCATTTCTTTGACCTTGTCTCTTGATTCAGGTTCAAAATATGCATCAGCTGTGAGAGCTAGATGGCAGAGAGTAGGGGTTCTAAAACGGTAATATAGTGCATTTCTCCTTCGTCTATTCCACTCGGATCCGCTGTCTATCACTCATAGAGATAACCGCTCCGCGGAGATTAGACAAATGAGAAATGCTCCTTATTACCGTTTTAGAACCCCTAGTAGAGAGTAGGACATGATGATCCCCTCTCTTGCGTTTGTTCGTGCAACAATAGCGAAGAGATTGATGACTCTTCATCGGCCGACTGCTTCATTTCGCCATCGTGGCGCAAGTACCCAAAATACAGCTGTTCTACTCGCTAATAGAAATGTGTTGTGGCTACTTCGCATGTCTACGTCACAAAGGGAGGGGGGGGCTGCGACGTTGTCTTAGAGGAGTTTATAGGGCCAGAAATGGCTTAGACAATGGGAGAGCGGAAATGGGCGAAACGGCCGCGTTCGTCATTCATTAACATTCCTTTCCGCCTGACGAGCAGTTTCGTCGGACTTTGCTCGGACGAAAGACAAGAAAGCCATGGGTATTAGCGCCGTAATGTTGTAACATATGCGCTATCGCAATCCTCATTATTAGGGCGTATGTGTCCATTTCATCATAATGGCGCGGCGCAAATTGTCACGGTGCTCTTGCCACCCTGTTGTTCATTGGCATTACCTACTTACAGAAGAATGATTATCAGCCGCCGTAGTAATCAGTTGAAAACCTTGACCTTTAAACCTCATGGTTTTCTCTGCCTCTCTCAATTACCATACTCTTTCATCAGTCTCTAACTCGTGATTTGCATAAACCTCGAGGTTTAACGTTGAAATTACTACGGCAGCAGTAGTTCACTCGTTGCGACGCTGTGAGATCTTACGTCTGGGCATAAAGGAAGACTGAATCTTCGTCAGTGACTTGTCTGAGGTTTATATCATTGGTGAAACCTAAAGGTCCCAAAGGAGGAAACGCAATCTTCAAAGTCCTTCAATTCTTTGGATGCCGTGATTCTTGAAAATACGTCGGCGAAATTCATTTCTCGTTCTCCATCCAATTTCCTGTTCCTCTAAGGAAGCCATAGTCCTAATTGTCGGACTTCAGTCATTCATCATTCGACACAAAGTGCAACTGCGCCCACGCGTCCTTTCGCTTGCTCGTTCTTTATCGTGCGTGTATCCGCGTTCTGTCGTTTCCCAATAATGGTGTAGTGATACCGTAATCCTTGTCAGACATGGTGGTGCAATCCAAGTCTCTCCTCTCTTCATCAAAGAATCTCCTGAACAAGTCGAGGTCGCTCATTTCAAAGTGCAAGCAGAAGCTGTCGCAGGTATGTTTCACGTGGTACATGTATTTGTGGCTGTGTTGTACGAGTCGCTAATCCGGAGACGTACACATGGGAAAGATAATTGTCTAAAACAACACTGTTTTCTATTGTTACTGATAGATATAATGGAGTTGCTCCTAAATGTAAAAATAAGTAAGAAATGACAAGTCCACTCGTTTCAGGTCGCGTTCAGTCGCCGCCGCTCCATCATTCGAGCAAAACAGGAGGCTGCACAGGACGGATTCGATCTGGGAGAGGTACCGTAATCGATCTCTACCGTATCTCGGCCATCAGTACCGCAATCCAATCAATACCGTATCCCAAACAATCGATTCAGGACGAGTCCACTCCGCTCGTCTCTGTCTCTCTTCCCGTGCTGGAATCTGTCTTCGAGAAGCTCAACGTCGACGTCAGGGTTCGTCTTGTTGAGGTATTACAAAAGGCGCCATGGACCCTTGCGCCGTTACGGTGAAATAGACACTTTTCACTATTATGGCGCAACTTTCAGCCATAAAACTATATACTTCCGTCAAGCAAGCAGTCCGAAAATGGAAAAGTAGTATTTCGTGGCTGCAAAAAGTTTCAATTGCAGGTCTCCTCACATACCGTGGCTGCCAGTAACAGCGTCCCTCTCCGTCTTCCCCTTCTCCTTGTTCGATCGTGTGCGTTCAATCGACTGGAGTTGATCACTGACCACGCAGAGTTCATGAAGAATCACGTCCTGGTGGTGAGACACAATCAAATTATGAGCGAATGACAACTGCGCCTAGGATATTTGCGCCGTAATGGTGAAATGCGCCATCAGTAAACAGTTCGATTTTCCTATCACCATAGCGGCGCAGATCTCCATGACGCCATTGTCGTTCATCACTAATTCGATTAATTTACTGTTCAATAAGTTGACATTATCAGCATAAATTTTCTAATGAATTATTATCTACTATCTGTGAAACATATGCGAATCATCGAACGATGAATAGTTGTATTTTGCAATTGCAGGGCATTCGCTGTGCGGTTGGTAAGGAAGGAGTGAAAGCGGATGAGAGAGATGCATACCTATGTGGAAGGGCTGTCGGTCAGTTTGTTTACTTCCTTATCGGACTTCTAATCTATATAAAATTGTTACTTCATGAAAGTATTGCACATATGTTTCAGCATCCTTATTTATACTTGGTTCTGGTAGTCAGACCGATTCCGAATTGGGTGTCTTTACTTTTCACATAAACCAAACTCATTCAAAAGCGAAGAATTTCGACTATCGTCTGCGAAAATCTTGAAGTCGAGTCAACATGAAACGAAATGATAGGCAACGCCTTCCATCACCACATCAATCGTCCGTTATGGTTCCTTATCGATTGATTTGCAGCACTCCGTCTCTCGGGCGTCAAGCAGCTGTGGCTGGACTCGCACGTGAACTCAGAGTTCGTCCGTGGAATAGTCGACGTCCACCTGGAGAGGGAGGAGATCGAGGGGACGGATAATACCAGAAGGTGGGTATTACGGTAGCTGGTGTTAGAGTTGTCAGATTGTATTTATTAAGTTTAACTAGTTCCTATATCTGGGAATGTATAGCTTTCATGAAACGTAACCAATCTCACATGCAAACTGCCGGGTAAGATCACAGAATGGGGATTACGGTAGTTCGTGGGATTTGGAAATGACAGAAGCTGTATGATGAGGATTCATATTGTTGCAGATTCTACATGGAGCAGCTCACAGTGATCGGATCAAAGAGGTCGAGATGCTTTGACTCGGTGAGGATTTATATTAATCTTTTATTCAAAATGGTGCACATTAGATTGTGATTGAAACATCAATCACATTCCGCATAAAAATGAATCCAGATATGCAACTGTTGTTGCATATCTGGATTCATTGTTAAAGGAGCCACAAAGGGAGAATTATTTGCATGCACTTTCGGGATCACTTCTCTCCATTCCCCCC
>JACMIF010000716.1:0-16286 GCA_014805445.1 Diplogasteroides magnus
TCACACGAAGGCCGTTTGAATATTTCAATGGGCTAAAAACAGGCTTCAAAATGAAGATGCAGGTCTCATTTTTATATCGTTATGTGTCCTAGGGACCAGCATTCGAATGCCGCATCGATTGTATTGATCGGATTTTTGTCCGATTTTTGACGATTTTTCAGATTTTTTTCATGCCCTGAGGCAACAAAAAATTTTCATGTCAAGCGGACTTCAGATTCGTGATCTACGGGGTCTATTTACCCTAAAACCAAATTTTCAGCCAATTCGGAGACCAAAAGTTGATTTCTAGTGCAAATGATATGCCTAGGAGGTCCACTCTTACAGAAGATGTCTCTTATGTTATTCATCCATGTGAAGGATTAGCATGAGGAAATGGGGCTTCTGGATGAGTTGTATTTCCTTATGATCAGAAAACATATTGACCCTATAAATAACATGCAGTTTGTGGGAGTGATATTCCACCTGTTCATGTCGTATGAGCTTATTACTCTTGTTATAATGACACGTCCAGCTGGCACAAACCCACGCATATTGATTTATGAGAATTGCCAATGGTGTTATTACAGTAAAAGTGTGAATTAGTGTAATGTATAGTCATTTTCAGCCATGCAGACTGAGACTTCGATGACTTCCTCCCAGAAGGAAGATCTCATTGCACGACTAGAGGCATTGGAGAAGAGAAAGATGGACAGAGTCAAGGTTCTCAACAAGTATGGCACTAACATCTAGTCCCACCCACCCATCCATCCATCCACCCCTTCCCTTCACTGCACTCTCAATATGAGAACGAGAGTACAGTAATCGCATAGCCTACAAAGCTTGTCTTCCATTCTCTTACCGTAGTCCTGTTCCTGAGAACACAGCTTCCTGTTGTTGGGTTACAATCGCAGATCTTGCAAGATGGGGAAGTGCCTTTTTCTCTGCCAATGTTGACATTCTCTTATATTGACATAGTCTTTTCGAATCTTATAGTTGCATCGTATGTTGTTCTACTGGTGTACAATCCCACCAGCTCCTGTTTTTCTCTTTCTTTGTGGTCCTCCCTCGGGTATGAATTCACTCAAACTCCGCTCTTCAAGTCCCCATTGCCTTTTCATACATCACTTTCCCTCTAAACTTAAGTGTCTTGGGTAGATTTGAATTTTTATGAATGGTCAAAACCGACATTTTTCCGGTATGAAAGCTGTGATGTTTTGATTGAACCGTTTGATCTTCTCTGATTATTGGGATATCTGTTTTGTTGGGAGAAAGACAAGAGCGCCACGATGTTGAAATGACAGATACATCGTCACTCTCACTGTGTATCTGTTCATTTGACCGTTATGGCACTCTTGTCCTTCATCCACTTTGTCAAATGTGCAAGTACTGTCTCCGTTAGACTCAATCGTGTGAAGTGTGTTATCTCGTTCTATTTCTTCCCTCTCAATCCCTAATGACCTTATCCTTCGGTCCTTCTGCTCTTGTTTTGGCTTACATGTTACCCATCGTTGTTGATTGTTGTTAGAGATGTTCTCGCTTCTAGGAAACTATTAGAGATAATAAAAATACATAATTTAAGGATTGCTGTAGTACCAGATGGTTTAAACGTGTGGGAATGTTGACCCTTGTATCTTCTTTCATTCTCCAAAGGCACGTATGATCTTGACATCTCCAATGAGGAAGGAATTATGATCTCTTCCAAGTAAATTGAGTCTAAAGTTCGCTCCATTTCTATGCCATTTTCCCCCATCCAAATAATTTCGTCCACTTGTTGTTTGGGGTAAATAACATAATTTGCGTACAAAAGTGCGAGATGGCACAGATGACTGGAATGGAATGCGTCACAGTTGCCTCGTTGACTTCTACCTGAAGAATTCACCTGTCTGTTGACTTCCTTGTACTCTTTTCTGCCCTTGAGGCAAAAGGAAAAACAGTTACTTGACGGCGAAAAAGCGTGTTTTGAGAGAATTGTGTGGCAGTTGAACACCCTGTGCTTAGCTGTTTTCAGTCTCGCCCTGAAAAATAGAGGGCCGAAAAAAATAGTTGGCTCTATAACAATCCACACACTGCATGTTATTTTTTGATCGATTCTGTGGAACACAGACTGAATCTGCCACTATACTGCCAATATTGACAGTTTGAACTTGCAATCCCACCATTCAATGTAACCTTACTCTTTTTATAATTAATCTGTCACTTTTGACAGATCGGACTACACACATGGCAGATTCAAACTGTATGGGTTTGAATATAATATATTATCTTTATGTTTTCGGTGTGGGTGGTGGTGGACAGAAAATTAATTGTTGTGTGGCTAAGCACACAGTGTGCTCATGTTACAATTAGACTGTGAATAGAGATCTGCGAGGAAGAGTCTGGTTGTATTCTCCCTTGAGGAATTCGCTTTCTTTCTGTCAAAACACTTGTCTCACTATGGAGAATCATCTGTTCTCTTGTCTGCCAAAGTGTCCAGTGGTCCTTCTTCTCTTATCCTTCCCCTTCCTCTCCTGTCTCCCCCAATACACTGATTCAATTCGTTATGTCCCATTCTTATGGATTTGGAGACACCGAAGACATAATTCCCCCAAGGCTAAAAGTGTCTGGTTTGTGGTCGTCCAACCCCTCTCACAAATGTTTCTCTCATTTGACTTGTAGCCGGTATTACTCACATGTGTCACACACAAAAATAACCGTCCGTTTCTGCAGTTTAAGTTGTAGAAAGTGATAGTTATATTTGTAGTGCAGTATGGTTGGCAGTTGGACTAGGTTTTAAGATATGTTTCACCGTGGCTATATATATTGGATTTATAAAAAGCTGTGAAACATATCCGAAAACCTAGTCAAACTGCCAACCTTAATGTGCAGTTAATGGCAGTGATTAGACAGACCGAGTGTTCAGATCTTCTCTTCCCACTTATCGTACTTGCAAGACTGTTCCTATACTCTTGTATGTCAATCTCTTCATCATCTTCTTGGAAGTGTCTCTCATTGTCTGTTCTCTCTCCATTCCTTCACTCTCTCATTCTCTTTGTCATGCATTTCCTACATCCTGACCGAGTTCTTTATGAGAGAACGTGGCAATTACATCCATGGCCTTCATGTTACCAAGAAGTAGAAGTCTTTACTAGTACTCAAATGAATAACTGATGTGATTACTCCAGTTGGATATCCCTCTTAACATTCTCATCTCATCATGTCATCTTTAATCTGAGTAATCAGGGACTACTATATCCCTATTTATCCATTCCTGGAACATTTCATGTGTGAGACTGTGATGTTTGCAGAAGTGTGCAGAAGTCTTCCCTCCCATTCCTTAATCCTCTAATACGACCATGCAGCTCTCCCTTCAGTCACTTTTGCTCGTCTTGCATGTCCTCTGATCATAGGCTGTTGCATTTTCTTTAAAATATATTCTTATTGGTAAGTTGTGTAATGGCACGTTGTACTTACATTGCAATTGACTGCTCTTCTGATGCTATGCATGATTATGCAATAGACATGTACGTGATGACATCTTCCATTTCCATCTCATCCCTGCACTTTCTCCTTACTTCGTCTTCCAATGTCAAACTGTTTCCTGTTCCAATAAGTACAGTATAGACAGGACTGTTTCAATCTGAATAGGACCCTAATTAATCGACGTATTGTTATTCCATGTGAGCACACTCAATAGAACGGTGTCCATAACATTCTATGTGCATAGAAGAGAAGGAAACGGATTGGATTTCCTCCTTGCAACATCAGGTGGGAAAAGAAGTTGAGAAACTGAGAGAAGAAGTCAGTACAGGAATACGTGACTATAGGTCACAATGTTGCAGTTCAGTCTTTTCACTTCCCCTACTTATTCACTCTCATCCTCAGACATACTCTGTGACGTGTTCATCTACAGTATCCTTCCCCTGTCCCTTCCTTATATCCTCAACTCCCTTCTCTTATGTGTCAGACGACGTTGTTGTCTGTCTTCACCTGTTGCCATTTCCTCCTTTCATTCCTCACTTCCTCACCAGATGCTTGTTCTCCACCCTCATTACCCTTTCCTCCTTTTACTATATCTACCAGTTCACTAACAACAGAAGTTGAAGGTCCTAGAGACTTCTCACCTCCTTTCATGTTTGACTTGTGTCCAAATATGCCTTCTGTCACTCTTTTCCTTCTCAACTACAGTCAATGGTCCATTCGCCTCTCGTTCCTCCCGTATTGTGCATTGGCCTGTATAAATTGTTCCATGTGCATGGCCGTCTGGTTCAGTCTACACAGAAGAAGAGACTGTCCGTATACAATTTACTGGATTATTATGGTAAGCAAACCATAAATATCTCTAGACAAAGAGTACTCCTTCTCGTAACATGTCCATACTAGTGACCATAATGAGGCCTGTCTCCCTATGGTATCCTTCTTCCCCTCTTCCACTTATTTGCCACTTCCCCTTCTTCCAATGACTGTTTATAGTCATCGTATCTCAAATGGAACCTCTCTTCCATTTCAATCCGAAAGGGATCCATCCTCTCAAGGAGTCAATTCTATTCTCTTCTGATCACACGACTCACATTACATTTCCATTCCTCACGTGCCTCCCTTTGTGTTTCTGTCACTAAATAACGGAAGTTTGTTATCGTGTCGCTAAATGTAGAAAGTCCTTCTTCCTGACAGATTCTGTCACAGACAGACATTGAATGCATAGAAGGGGAAGTGTCTGATTGTCTTTCTCTATTCCCTTTCCCTTTTCTTTCCTCTGAACGGGTAGATTGTTGAGTGATGAGACGTGTGTCACTGACAGGTCGAGGGCCTCAAAAATGTTTCCCCTGACAGGGAAAGACTTGACCCCTTCCCTTGTTATTGCACACTTTGTATATGATGATTGATCATTCTCATCCCACTCAGTTCATTTGTCTTCATTCCAATTGCATCATTTCATGGAGAGAATGAATATGTGACATCATACTGTCTTATGTGTTCTCTTCATCATTGTCGTAGATATATCGTTAAGAATATAGCTCTAAGAATAGGTTTTTTCATGTCGCTGCCATACTGGACCAAGAAGCGATTCTTCATGCACGTGCGAGTCTGCCTACGAATCAGTGGATCCTTTATTTATCGCCATATTCAATTTCATTCAGCTATTAGAAAAATGGGAAAGTATAGACAGAAGCAAGTAGAAACTGCATAGCAATTTCAAGTTGCATCCGCTAAAATAGAGAAGGAACACTTTAGAGTGACAGAAGCCTGCTGAACATTTAGTCTGCTTTTCCACGTTCACATCATAGTGACATGACACGCGATTTGAATGAAGAGTCGACTTGGATAGACGTTGAGTGAAAGGGGCCAGTTAATAATTAATAGGTATTAATTCATATTTATTCATGGATGCATGAATGAAGAGACGTCACATGTGCGTGTCGTGTATCATTTGATACAAGAAAGATCTTGATTCTTTGATATGGTTCAACTCCCATAACACCTGTCGTGTACTTCACTCATCTTCTTTTCTTCTTCCGGGAACATGATTTCCCCTCATTCTTTCCCTCTCTACACATGTTCCTTTGCTACGGTCAAAAGTTGAACATTCGAAAACAAGAATTGAAGACGCCAAAACATGTCAGTTGAAAGATTTTGGCCCTCTGTAATCCATCATTCTTTTGCTTCTTCTCTTCAGGATATTTGTGATCTCTGCAAACAAATAGAGAATTCATAGCACTTTCAGGAGATAACTACCAACTTCTTCCGTCAGAGAAAAGTTCCCTTTTTGTGTAGTCTTATCCTACTCGACTGTTCATCAACCAACCAATCATTCATCCCACTCTCAATTGCCATTTCTCCAAGATTTCCCTTTGTTTTGCAGCAGAATGGCAATTAGCCTGATTGCGGTTTTATTGGTTTCGTCTTCTAATATTTTATTCTCTCATATATCCAGACTCATTCACCGCCACTGCTACAAAAATCGTATTTTGGATTGAATTGTTTTCACAAATTCATTGATCGCTTATTACTAGCTCTGTTTGACTTTTCGAAGCTCACCAAAAACATTTTGATGCGCATGTTATTCTACACAAACTGGATGAAGTACCTAAAACCAATTGCAGTTTGAAAAAAAACGAACTGTGGATCTCGAGTATTAATTGGCGAAAATTGAGATATGCGCTGTGGATATATGCTGTTATAGACATGGGTAATGCATGGTTATTATAGTTTGAGACCAAAGATGAGTGCGCGGAAATATGAATGAGCCTGAGGATGTGAGACATTTAATAAGACCATAGTAGACATAGTGAAAAGAGGAGAATTCTCAGAGGGACGAACAGTACAGAATGAGTTCAATATGATGTCAATCGGTCTCTGAACAACTATTCTTGTCGTTCTTCTCTGTTGTTAACGACTTCCGACCAATTACTTTACTTGCAACGTTTTAGGTACTCGAATAAGGGTGGAAGTTGATGATGTAGGATGAGAATGAATGAGTACTCAGCCTGGAGAAGTCACTGAGATGTTCACTTCATCCAGTTCTTTCTTTCCTAAATGTTTCACTCGTTGACTTCAAGAGAACACGAAATTGCCCCCATCCACCATTGTTCTTCTCTCTCATAACAAATTCCACAATCTTTCCCTCGGGGTTTACTTGCACTCAGCATTTTGGAAAATATATTCAAGCTAATAGTAAATCGAATCTAAAAAAGAGTAGAAAATTGCATGATTGGGGCACGTTAGAGAACATGAATAATTGTTTGGTTCAAGTGACCAGCGTGATTATGTAATATGAGTGTTTACTAAAATTTAGATATTTGCGTCATAAAATCCCCCGGGGAGAAATGAAAAATCTGCAATTCCATTCCGCATTCCATTCTTTCATGTTCCTTCCTAGGAAGTTCCTTATGGTCTACTACCTTCTGAGTGTGGGAATGGTCACGAGTCCTACATAAATCACATCGAATGTGAACTGAGTGTCCACAGTCCATTCCTCTCATGCTCCATTTCCCTCGCCCCTCCCAAGTCATTCTCACACTGTAGACTGTCCTCCATTCAACACTTGTTTGTGCTCTCGCTTGTTTTAATCGTCCCTCTGGTCCTCCATTCCCACGATTTCCTCCATTCTCTACAGAAAGGATGCACACATCTACGATATGGACTCCATTCTCCAATTCAACTGAATGGAATGTAACAGAGGTGAGGACTACAATATGAGTATTCTATTGAGAGAAGTCTATTCAGATGATCACAACTACTCCATCTCCTCAAATGATATCAACAGAAACACTCAAATCCTTCTATCAGTACATTGTACCAGTTATGATCATTATTCTCTTGGTCAGAGTCCTCTTGCTTCTCCTCTTTCATTGTTTCCTTCCAGATTGCTGTGGTAGGGAATGGAGTGATAGTTGCCTCTGCCCATAGACTAACTTCCCCTGTTTCTCCCTATCTAAGACTTTGTGTCAGTTTGGCAGCAGCTGACATGTGGGCAGCATTCCTCATCATTTGTGGTAAGTCTGTCTCTTGTAGAAGGAGAACAATGATTGTCTCAGGTCTTGTGGTCAATTCACTCCTTCCCGTTATGTTTGGAGTCTCGAGAAAGACAATGTGTTTTGATGCAAGTCTCGAGGTTAGTGATCATTTGAAAAAAGCACAAATGGGAGTGAACAGCCGGGGAAGAGTTTCTTATACACTTTCTCTCCCTTTGAACAACTGCACATCATAGAGTGACATTCTGGACTCTTTTTGTGTTTCTTCTTGAGACAAAAGAATGTGAAGACAACATTATACTCACAGTCTTAAATCACATATTTAATGACGTAGGCTGTTGGTAGCTTTCATAACTATGACTGAAGAATTGAAATTTCCGGTAGATTTCCGTCTGTGAAATGTACTATCCATAAAGATTGCCAAGGGCATTTCTGATCGAGGATGTTTTGAGATTCTGCGTATCTCGGGGATGCTCACATCTAATCTTCATCTCTTTGCCCTTGCAATCAATCAGTTCATAGGAACTATTTGGCCACTTAAATACAAGGTGAGAAAAGGAGTGAATTCGTGACTTTTCATCATTGGAAGTTGAATGCAGACACTCCGTGCGATAATTAGATTGATATTCATGTGCTGCGTAGGTGAAGGAAAGTGAAGTCATGAGTGCACAAACTGAGTGAGGACAAGAAATCAAGTTCTGATAGGGGCACACATCAGTCTCTAATCAGAGATTCATTGGGGAACAAGCTCTTTCAGCTGACATTGAACATTACTATCTACGTGATAGACTGAATTATGAGTAACTTCCTCAATGGTCATTTTATGAGAAGGGATTGAGAATAATTGGGATATGATTGAGATTGAGAAGAGACAACATTGTAATGAGACATTCTTCAGGTGATTGTCACTTCTCGTCGTCTTCGTTTTCTTGTCTTCATTCTATGGATTGCCCCTCTTCTCTTCATTCTCACGTGGTTCTTATATGATCCCAATGATGGTCTTCGCCATGAGAAGTGAGTACAGTACCCAACATACCTCATCTCACTTTGATCCCCCTTTTCCGTGTCATAAATTACGTAATCGAATCAGACAGTTCTATATGTCATAGTCTATGACTCATAGAACTGTCTAATTCGACCTCCCATGGGAATTTAGCACTTGGCCGGTCTAAGAGCACTGAAAATGGAAGAAAAGTGCACATTTTCATGCTTGTTCGAGGAATTTGGAGGGATTTGATGCATTCAAATGATCTCATTATGAGTGCGGAATGTCCTTGACTAACGGAATATGAGAAAACAAAGATTCAAGCAAGTCATTACAGATGTGTGTTCAACTTCTACAACCGATTCCCCTTCCGACTCACAATCTTCTCTGTCTTCATGTTGCCTTTGCTAGTTACACTCTTTATCTACGGTATTTACTGTGCTTAGCAGGCTTGATAAGAGGCTGAAATCGTTCAGGTATCATCTTGCATCATCTACTCAAGGCAAAGGCAGAGTTCAAAGCGTACAGTGAACATGACGGGTGAGTGAACTCCTTTGATGAAGACAAGGTCTACCATTTTCATTCAGAAAGAATCGAACCGTTCCTCCCCGTAAGAATCACGTCAATTCTCGTCTCAAACTCGTATGGACAACTCTTCTCATCGTTTCCACCTTCTCTTTCTCATGGGGAATCGTCGTGTGCTACTTTGTCCTTGTCTGCAAGTGAGGACGACGTTTACCATTCTACACCACGCAGTCACTGTAGATTAGGTGCCATTGATGGACAATGTGACCAAAGGAGTGATTGGGGTCCATTTGGTGTTTGTTCGACTTTTCAATAACACTTGCAACAGTGTAAGAAGAGGACAGAGATCATCTTTTGAAAGGGAGCGAAACTTTAGAATGAGAGATTGAGTAATGGCTGTTGATGACCGAATGGAGTTTCTTGGCATATTTTGTTCTTCGAAATAGACCATAATTCATTAAGGGACGGATGTCCTCTCATCTTCCGTAAGGACATCTCAATCTATGCAGGACTTATCTTCGGTTCAACAGTAAACATGCTAGTCAGTCCTCTCCTTCTCCTTTCTCCTCATTCTCTTGTATTGAGGTCATGTTCAAACTGGCAGCCAATCCTTTCATCTACACACTTCGTATTCGTGCCATTCATCGTTCAGTGGAATCTCTCTTCAGATCGAGAATGTCAAAGAGAAGACCTCTTCCAGTCACACAGACCAAAGCTAATGGACACAAGATTAAGGTATATTGGTCCTTCCTTCTAATTATCGATCTGTCTTTCAGGCCACTCCCAATGTTCTCTCATCTGCTTCATTCACTCTAATGGACAATGATCATTCATCTTACGTGTAATATCCCCCACATTCTGGTACCCTCGAAATCTGCCTATTTCGTCTTTTGCTTATTCACTCAGGTTTTGTATATGTACATAGTCAGAGGAACCCTCTTAAACTCATGACTGTCCGTGTTTTTCCATAGTAACCTGGAAGATTCTACTGTTGATCTCTCAATGCGAGTTTTGCCTCCAATACAGCTTATTCTTCTTTCGTCGATCTCATTGTTGATGCCTAGTTCAATTCGTTTAACGGGTTCAATTGAAGGGCAATCGAATGAGATTCAGTCATCGACAATTTATCTTTTTTTATGTACAACGCTTGATAAATATCGTCGTATTTGCACAATAAGTTGCAAATGACAATGAAAAGTGCTGAATAATAATTCAGTTACAATTTTCCCGTATAACGAGGCAAGTATGAAGCCTACAACACAAAAAATGTATCTATCCTATCTTTAATCTATAATAAAGTGAGTAATAATCCCAATATTGCTTCTAAGGAATAGCATCAAGACTGATGTAACTTTGCATCTTCTCTTCAGTTTCCGAATCTTTCCTCATCGATCCCTCACAGCTGTTCCTTGCTTTGATTCTTCTGTATGACCTCAGAGGAGGTTGAATGGCGAACAATTCTTTTAGACTCTGAAACAAGTGTTCAAAGTTCACCAAACTTTTTTTTAGTTCGTTTGTGTGTCCCAGTTGTTACAATGCAGGCGTTGCTCTGTTTTGTCCTATGAAAATGACAAAGACCTCTCAAGGAACCCCAGTTCTTTCCAAGGCAGCGTGTCCTCATGTACTGAATTGTTTCATGTCTAGTACCTTTCCTGATCGTCGATATCTGATGGCCTCCGAGACTGCAACGACAGGCATGAACAATACAGGAACTGTCACCAGAAGCCATCCAAACACCGAGGACCACCTGAAGATATTGTGCAATTGAATAGCGGATCTACATTTCTGAAACATATTTGAATAGTTTACCATGGATAAACGTATATTCTTTCTCCTTTTCCATAAGTAAGTGGATCACGAATGAATCTTGATATGAGAACTATCTGAACAGTTGAGAGGCTCTATTTCATTCCTTCTTTGGTTGAATTCTTACCGTTCCCAGTACAGGAGCGATAACAAAATACAGAGCCCATTGCAATCTTCCGTACTTCCCAGCCATTTCTGTAATGTTGTTGAGGGACGACCGAACATCTCACGAAGATCTTCCATGAAGTTGCCGAGACCTTCAACACTCCGTATAACAGTGAATGAAGATCATGGCGCTTGCCATAAATATGACTCATCCAGACAAGTTCAACCATTGCAACGAGACAAATACAAGTGGAACCAGTGAAGTCATTGTAGACATTGAACCAGTAGATACCAGCCTCAGAAGGGAGACTTTTACTAATTGGGAATGGTCGACTGACATTTGAGCATATGATGATTCCTCCAGTGAAGAAAAAGAGACAAACAGCACAAGTGACAATAGCACGATGAGGATGAAGAGAAGGGAAACGATCACGGAGACATGTCACAAGGACTTGAGTATATCCTGGAGAGGGATAGAGAGGAGGGAGAGGGGATGGAGGATACCGAAAGATGTAGTGATACCAAGGACAAATAGCATGAAGAAGAACAAGAATGCCCAGAATGATGTGAGGGGCATACGGGACATTGCTTCGGGATAGGCAACGAAGATGAGAGAAGTACCTGATGGATACAATAATCACTTCTATTGAACAGTCTCTTCTACCAGATTGGACAACTTCAGCCACTGGTTTGTTCAACTGCTTAGCCATGAATCCAATAGTTGCAAAGACTGCGGTGCCACCAAAGACATTCATAAAGTTATCTGCACAGATGATCGTCAACACATCCTGAAGGGAATGTTTTGATACGGTAGATCATTCTGATCGATACGCTGTAGCAATTGTGGTGGAATTCGTTGTAGGAGGACATGGCCATAATGCCTCCGAATCCAATTGAAAGAGAGAAACAACAGTGGGTGAGGGCTGCCTTCCATGTCTTGGATAAGTGTAAGATGTCTGTCAGGTGAATGAATACTCACAGCAATCTTGAATAGATGTGAGAAGTCTGGTTGTAAAAGGTAGAACTGAAGTCCCTCATAAGATCCATCCAATGTGATACCTGATGGAGTAATTCAATGTCATTGAAGTTTCTACCTAACCTCTAACAAAGAAAGCAGCAATGATCAAGTAAGGGGAAGTGGCAGTGAAATATGCCAACTTCCCTATCCATTCCACTCCACGAGACATACAGGCTGCTACGAGACACCAAACGAAGAAGAGACTTATAAGGACCTACGAAAGACAATGAACAGTGAGAGAATGAAACAAACCTTCCAGTTCATTCCACCCAAATCACCCATTCCATCACTCTTCTGTGTGATGTATCTTCTGAATCATGTATGATCATCCATCTCAATCATCACAAACTCAAAGAACTCCTCAGCAGGAGAAACAGCGGAGAATTTGTTCATAGTTCCTCTTGCAATTTCAAGATGACAGCTTCCATTGAAATAATAGCCGAGTGTTCCGTTGGTGGATGAAAGACAAGCGATATCTTCAAGTGAAGATTCACAGTCTCAAAGAGTCATTCCATCCCAATATGAGACTATCTCACATGGAGTATTCCATTCATTCCTACAACTCGACCATGAATCGGTCTTTCCAGTCAAAACAGTCACAATGTAAAGGGCAGACCATGCAACAACTACATTGTAGTACATGGCAACTGTTCCACCCACAAGAGACATTGACCATCCAACACCTCAATTTATACACTCCTTCCAATTGAATAGATGGATCAAACCCTGTAGTGCAGGTGCATAGTACGCGAGTCCGACAGCTGGACCAGCCTGTGTGTATTGTCCTATTGATTGTTCAAGGAGGATGAGAGGAAGACCAAAGAGAATGGAACAAATGAGATAAGGGAGGAGAAAGGCGCCTGATTATGAATACAATAAACAGACAATATGGCCATTCACCTCCTCCATGTTCATAGGCCAATGATGGGAATCTCCAAATGTTTCCAAGACCAACGACATAACTGGAATTATATTCAAGTCGCAGACAATCAATTTGTTACCCAATGCAGGCCAAGACGAATTGGACATCGTTTCCCCATTTCTCCCTTTCCCTTGGATTATGGGCTAAAATAAGGAATGTGATCAACGTTGATATTGTGATGAACCTTCCATTGAATGTTGATGTGCAACAATTGACTGTACAGTATGCATGGCAGACACTCCTGTCCTCACTTCCAATTCACTCAATCAATACATTGAAGACAATCAAACAAACGATTTGTTACTCTTGATCCTTATTCGAATGACTGAATACCACAATGGTACTTCTCTTCGGGTGAACGGCCACTGTCATTCTTTTCTCTGGAATGAAACGATGCAACATAAAACAACAGAAAAGTAGATGAATCCACATGAAAAGAGAAAAGACAATAAAGAGTTATCATATGGCCCGCATCGTCAATTGAATGGCTGGTTGTTTTCATCTCTTCTTCTCCCACAGTCATTTCATGACGAACTTGGAATCGGAAATCGGACATATGATCGCTGAAGGATTATGCAAATCAATGTGTAACCAGATGGACTATCGCCGCAAATTGATCTTTTTTCTAACTGTCGGAGCGATTTATTTTCCTCGGCAAAAAACGACTTTCAAATTTCAGGCGGTAAAAGCACAAAGATTTTGTGTAGTTCTTCCGTCAACTCATTTCATTCTAGAAGTTCTTCAGATTATAAAATGTCTAGTAATAGAATGAATTAAATTTAAGCTGTTGCGAGAACTATTTCAGTAGCTGGAAGTAATTAGAATGCAGAAATAAACATGAACGGTAGGTGCGGATATAAAAGGTCCTGATTCTGGGTGCAAGGCTGCAGTGAAACTATTGTGATCATGCTCATGATTTGCTTTGCTATCCTTCTCATCACACCGTCAATGTTTCCTGCTGTGAAAATTACTCCTGAAATGGGTGAAATATTCTTGAATATATTGGCGTTTGTCCATTGTTTAAATATTCTTCAATATTCAGAACAATGCGGAATCCAACTGCTTATGACTCTTTCGAATGAAAAGAACAAGGACATGAGATACATTATGACTAAGACGATCAAACAATTCCAGGTATTCTGCATGTTATATTTCAGCCGAATGTTAACTTCTTGTCTCATTCACGAATCAGTACTTCATGTCTCGCAGGTGATAGTTACAATTGAGGCCGGCAATCCAAAAGGAGCTCAAGACACAATTCGAACATTGGATGATGGTCAAAGGGAAAATCTCTTCGATGCATACTTCATCAATGAGTGAGAATTGTACGTTTGTTCAATGTCAAGATGAACTTTGAGTTGTGAAAAGATGAAGGGATGCATGCTGTGTCCAATGGACTACTTCTGAAGAAAACGACTGCGATAGATTAACCCTCATAAGGAGAACTAGATGATAGCTACTTCATTTTACATAAAGACTCTTCGAGATGCTCTACGAGCAGATTGAGCATTCAAATGTCGTTTCTCATTCACACGTTATAAGTAATTGTATCTATTATTTGATTAAAGTCCATCCAGAGTACTCAATTACAGGCAATAATTCGTGTTTTCGAGTCTCGTTCGTGCAATTTACATGACATTTTCAATAATGTCTATAACTGCGCATTTGGTGCATATCGCTGCAATTACATCGCAAGATTATGTTCAGTGAGCAGAAAGTATATAAGAAGGGTGTAACTTTTAGAAAATCACTTAACGGTTCATTTTCGAAAAATTAACCGAAAAATGAAATTTTTATTTATTTACACTATTCTTATAATGTCTATAGAAATGATATGCATAGAATCATATGAAAACATGGCACTTTGGAAGTGTGTATAATCCTTATTCTTCCATGGCAAATGAAAGGCATGAGAATTACACTATGGGAGCCAATCTACAGAGATTATGAATCTGTCGTGATAGAATACATAATGAACTTGAAATAGAGAGACGGTCTGTGCATTCACCCTCATGATCAACTCATAGCATTCTTTAATCTTGCCCTGTTTACACAATCAAGATAGTTGAAAGGATAGCAGACGTTCATTAGAGACTCATGCTTTATGCGAATGGGATAGCAAATGAGAACAACTGGATCAAAGAGTATGAAATGTCTTTAAATGTTATTATTGTAAATGGAATGAATTCAGTTGTCCATTAATGAACGATTGCCTAGAGTGTCTCATAGAAATGTAAAATTTTTCATTCTAAATTTCTCCAATTGCTGTATGTTCAATCGTCTGCATTTTCACGTTCATGGATAATTTTTTTTCAAGTCCAATGAAAAATTCTTTTGATGATGAACTTTTATTGACAACTTCCGAACGACGACGAATGTGCTTTGAGAAATTGTAGTGAAGTGCGCGGATGTGATGGGCAATGAAAGAATCATGCAATGCCTGCATTGTCTTTTCCCCGTTTACTTTTTTTACCTTATCTTAGATCGTTTACCTTTTTCTTGCTATTATATCGCAGGCGTATTTTATCGATCTTGGCAGGCAGCGAACAAAACAGACATTTGTTCCTCTTCCATTATTTTCCCTTCTCTTTTTTGTTCGCCTTGACAACATTGTCTATCGACAAACAGCTATTCGATTCCCACAGACACAATTCCACTTCAATCTACAGTCCTGTTTATGAGTCTCATACAAATTGAATCAAAGAGATCATTCTCACAGAGACAGAAGGCGGAATGGGAGACTGTAATGAGAATGTTATTAACTTGTGGTGGTATATAAGGGAAAGTAAGTGAATGGGGAGATTGGAAGCGGCGGCTCTCTCCTTCTTCTTCCAGTCATGGTGAAGGTTTCTGTCATTCTTGTTCTACTTGGCTGTGTAACAGTCATCTATTCAGTCAAGATGACACCACAGATGGGTGAGTTGACTATTCATTAGAATATACTGAAGGAATCCGTTTGAGAGAAGTGTGGAGAGCAGCTACTGATGACACTGGCTAAGGAGAAGAACAAGGAAATGAAGGGAATTATGAACAAGGGAATCAAATTGGTTCAGGTGGGAGAAATAGAGGGATTAGGGTATTAGACATCCCATTCAGAGTGGAGATCTCAAAGCATCACAGGACATATTCAAGAATCTGTCACCTGATCAGAAGAAGATCTCTGATGAGATCTATTGGGTCAAAGAGTAAGTGACTCTTTCCTTGTCTAGTACTACTTATTCTCTTTCAGCTGTGCTGTAATGAAGGGATGTCTGGAGTGTCCTATTGAATTGTGATTCCTTTCCACAGTCACATTTACACCGTCTATTGTGTTATCTACCCACTTATGCCATTCTCATTAAACGAACGATAAAGGTGTTGTTGAAAGTTGTTCCAATGGGGAAGCGACCTGATGGAAGAGGGAATAAGAGGGGGGGGGGAATGGGGAAGGAGGGGGAACAAAAGGTTGATAAAATATTTGGGAAAAAAAAAAAAACAAATAAAACTAAGTTTAGA
>JACMIF010000716.1:16296-32982 GCA_014805445.1 Diplogasteroides magnus
CCCAGCCCCGCTCCCGCCCACCCCCCCCGCCCCGCCCCCGCCCCCCCGCCCCCCCCGGCCCCCCCACCCCCCCCAGCCCGCCCCCCCACCGCCCCCGCACCCCCCCGACAAGGTTGATCTACTCTTGGGGACTCAAAACAAAACATCGTATCCTTCGGTTTCTTCCCTTTGTGCACGTACAGTCAGGTTGTCTGTCAAATGTCACTATTTCCTCTTATGCAACTGTGCTCTCTCATCACTGTCTAACAGGGCACTGGTCTACAATCTGACCTTGCGTCTTTCTTGTCTTCCCCCTTCGATTCTTTCATCAAAATTCCTTTTTCCCCTGCCTTATTCTTATACTCTAATTCGAATATCTTTGTATCCGTTGACGTTGTCGTCATCTTCTTCCTCTTACAGATACTCCCAATGGCCTATTCAGACACCAGCAGCATCGAGTTACAGGCCAGTTTTCACCGTCTCTTTTCTTGTCTGTTTATAACGTGTCTGGTCATTTGTGGTATCACTAATGATTGTTTTGCCATGCCAGCGAAATTGCAGTAAGACAAGGAATGTTTTCGATGTTTACGAAACGCATTGACCTACCGAAACGAATATGCTCTACACGCAACGCGCGCGAATTAATGAATATTCACGCGTCGCGGCAGGGGCAGGTTTTCGTCACGTTGGGTCAGCCAACGCGAAAAGCGACAACAATTGAACCGCGTCGCGAGCCCACGCGTCGCGGCGACAAAATGTCCTGGATCACGAACTTTAGAATCGTCCCATTTTGATACCACTGTGATCGATCATGATCGTATTTCGTTTCATATGATTTTGAGCAGTTAAAAATTATTTATCTTGCGTATTAAATAGGATTTGACTATCTACTTCAGCTCAAATGAAAATAACTTCCACTGCTTGCCTGAGAATGCTGAAAAGAATAAGAAACCACTAACCAATTTTAAATGTTTTGTCTAACCGATCTGTATATTGCTACAAAAAAATCTAATCGGTGGCGTTAGTCTTGACAGAAATAAATAATAATAAAGTTTTCACAATTTGACCGACACACAACGCGTGAAATTCACGCGTTTGACCCCGCGAACCGAATGCGCTCTGCAGCCATTATTGTCGCGCTGACCCTACGTGTTTCGTTTTTATTTATTTTTTCTTCCTTGATCAATTAGGCGTTGCGTTTCTTCTTTATCATACTGTGTGTTTGCAGGATGCGCTCGTGGACGACTCTTGGTTCGTATCGGGAGAGCCGTATTCACAGGTATTATAATTGTAAACACTTGCGTTCAAACTGAGCTAGTAACCTTTTTTATTCAGGTTCCGACAGGCCTGGATCCAGTGGTCGGATCATCCTCAAACAGTCCACCTCTCTACGAAAGGCTGATCTCGGCAGCACATGACAAGGCACTTCTAGCACGCATTGTAAGTGTCTTTGTGATGTGGTTGGATGACTGGAATGTGCATCACGATTACAATTAATATCTTTTCAGGAAAAGTACGAGAAGACGGAATTGAAGACATTCATCGCTCAGAAACTCTTTAAGGTAAAATGTTACTTCAATCGTCTTTTTAACGTTTGGATCAATAATCAGGAGTTGGTTTCTACAGCTGATGGATACGATTGTTAAAATCATGAGAATAGCCGCTGTGATAATTGCATACTTTCTTTTTGAACATCAACACATCTTTACTTATTCAACAACTGAGAATAATGCAAAAGTAATGTTACAGGTGGACGGCATTGTTTGTGATGAGCAGACCCGTCTTGTTCTCATTGATAAGATGCTTTTGAATGGAAGGAATCAGACTGAAAGTGATCATAAAGAAGAACTAACGAGGAAATACGGGTAAGTACATTTCAAGCAGTTTCCCACATTACATGATGTAGGTAGTGGAACAAATAATGAAAGAGAATTGTTTGTCCAGGGCCGATATGACAGATTGGCTTCTGGGAAGACTTCTTCCATCGTTGTCGGATTGTGGAGAACTCATCTTCAGGGCCACACACGAGTACAACAGACTTCGATCGGTCAGTGATATGTACCGAGTTGTAGCGGTTTTGCTGCGAATTGCGGCTAGTTGCCTTTTTTCATTTTACGTGGATTCGTCATGTTTGTCTTTGAATGAAGTGGTCATGTTCACATATTGTACTTCTCGACATCCTTCACTTACATCACTTCTCGAGTTCCTTCTCTTGAATGACCTTGACTGAGTTTCTTCCTGTCGGTGTCTTTGATCACTTGTATCCTCATGTATTCCTATATGCTGTTACTGGTTGTCTAACCAGAATTCTCGTCGAGATATGGAACATCGTGATCTAGATCGTGGCAGAAAGAAGAAAGCTATCTTCTCCATATGGGGTCACTTATTGTTGGTCCAATTGAAATATGTTAATTGATCTGTAGCCGTGTCCCAATATCACACACTGTTCGGGAATGGTGAATGATATTTGTGTTGGTGATTCGATCACTGACATCACAGGTGTAGTGTTTTCCGGACAGAAGTTCTTGCAATTGTTTGCTGTTGGAGGAGAACCTGACAATCAAAGCTCGGTCTTTGCAAAATTCTAATGGACAACGGTGTATTGCCGTTGGAAATATATGAAGCAGAGCGTGCCTCTAGAAAGAAGTCTTCTGACTTGGGATTTTACACCATGTTTAACTATAAAACAATATTGCTACTGGTTGCCATTTACGCTGCAAATACTGTGTTGAAATTGGAGTCTTATAGGATCAAATTTCATTCAGGGCAGACAAATCCATTTAACTTAGAAGCAACTGTTAACAACCGATACTAGGAATTTGCGACAAGTACAGCGGAATTTTCAATTTATATTACTCGATAACAGCTTACGCTTTTGGTGCACGCAAAGTTCTTGTGCTTTTGGTATTATTCTGCTGAGTTTCAAGGAAACAACATTGTGATTCAACCTCCAATTATAACGTTGGTAAATTTATCTCTGCAAATGGAAGGGATTTCCAGAACAATGGAAATGTTCATAAATGGGATGATAGAGAGGGCAAACGCAGACTAATTTTATCTTCATCTGTAACAGGGCTGTGCGTTTTACGGTTTCTTCGATAACGGTGGTGCTAATGTGTGCATCTGCCAAAAGAAAATGAATTTAAAAAATTCTACAAGACAGGAGAGCCTAAGAAAGACACATTGCGGGTCAGGAAATGTCGCGCGAATTTAAAATTTTAAAAATGTTTTTCGCGTTTCAACTTTTCTTTTCGTTGAGTGGCTTCCAATAGCATTTCTTCACCCCGCATTGGCTCCGTAAAAGTGCAATGGCTTCAACGATATAAATAAAAAGGGGTTAATTATCGCAAGAACGAAAAATTTGAATGAACTTCTTACTGTAATATATTAGGTTGGCAAGAAAGTAAGGTGCCATTTTTTTTAAATTTCGGTATTTCTTCAGCCATTGATAGCAACCTCTATTAAATATGGCTTACGTACACTGCGGCCGTATTGCGAAATTTTATCGGTGCCCCAATATATTTTTATTACTCCTACGGTAACCTCTACACATGGGCGGAGTTTGGTCAACATAGGACCATTTTGAAAAAATGGCATTTTTTGGCACTTTTTCGTCAATAACTCAAGGAAGAAAATGGTTAGGGTGCCAATATGTAAGCAATACGTTGCTAAGAACCTAACATACCCGGTGGCAAATAGGGGAGATCTGAAGAGCTTTTTCAAAGTTTTGGCGATTTTTTATCTTATGTTGACTGAATTTGGCGAAAAACATGGGTCAACTTTCGACTGTTGCTCTGAGCCTCGCAGGTAAACCGGAAACATATCACGCCGTATACGTGTGTGACTTGTTGTAAGTAGCCACATTGAATAGAGGTTGCTATAAATGGCTGAAGAAATACCGAAGTTTAAAAAAATGCCACCTTACTTTCTTGCCAACCTAATACATTAAGTAAAATTAAGTAAAATTCGCGCTAATGAGTTCCACAAATGATTCACCAGAGTGGTCCTTTAAAGAGTCGTAAATTTTACCTTTTTCAAATCTCATTTTCAGACCGTAATTTGAAGATTCGGAAAAAAATTGGCACTTTGACAACATTTCTATTCATGAATAACTAAATGAGCGCCAATGACACTCCGGTTCATGTCCCCTGTTTTTCAATAGCAATGCAATAAATACGATGATGAATATTCCAAATTTTACAAATAAAAAGTTATTTTATTTTCAATCGCTATTGAGCTGTTATGGTTTCACTACATTTCCTTTGATTAATCTTTAAATACATCTGTGCTTGAAGTATTAACTTGAAAATACGTACATGTGTTACAATTCTGATGAGAAATGATGTTTGTTTTATTCGAACATTTTAAAATCACATATTTTGGAGATTCCTTGCATATGAAAATACATGGAGTCCTCAAGGAATTGCCTTCATTCACTAGTTGTCACAATATACTTACAGACCATGTTATGACTATGAAATGATGTTCAGAAAGACCCCCTCTGTCAATGGCAGCAATCTTCTCCTGACCTCGTCGGTCGTGTTATTCGCTGCGTTCAACAGAATGCTGAGTCAATGGCCAGAAAGGTTAAACGACTTGACATGACAGATGAATATGTAACATTCAGGTTGGCTGGAGTCTTCTCGTCGAACCGGGAACACTCAGTTGTCATCTTACGGTAGGATAAAACAGTTGCATTGCTTACCATGAGTGTGAATGATTCAGGAGTTTCTGGGTGAATTTTCTCGCCTGGAGGCCTTTTTCATGCACCATCCCCTATCCCCTGAAGAGTCCGCTCAATCTGCCTTCAACGCCAACTACCTTACTAAAGCCAGATCCAAATGTGAGCATTGTAGAGTACTGTATATCACCCTAAACATCTACTTTTGAGTGCTTCCATGCGCGGATCTGACGAGAGTTGTGTTGAAACCAATGAGGGATGCAGATGGAAAAGTGGCCATGGAAGATGAACAATTCAGGTGAATAAAGGGAAGAGAAAGAAGTAGAAGAGGAAACATTTCAGAAGAAGGCGATTGATTGTAGAACTTTTCGAGAATGATGGACAAGTACCTGAAGTAAGCGATGGAACGGCCACTTAGTGAGTATTGAATGTAGTAGTCATTGATGAAAGTTGTATTGTTTTGTAGTGGTACTTCGGATTTCATACACTCTTCATATGTGAGAGGAGGACCGTTGATGAACACTTTCATCTGTACACAAGCACCATTGGATCACACACAGGTGCACATTTGGATTGTCTATCATTATGTCAATCGATAGTTGACAGACTGACTTCTGGAGAATGGTATGGCAAGAGAGGTCTGAACTGATCATTATGTTGTGTTCTGCAATGGATACTCGTACATTGGGAAGTCTGGACAGGAGGCCACTCTCTTATTGTCCCTACTACTGGCCAAGGTGGGCAATCAACAGACAACTAGTACTGAATAGAAGTAGTCGATACTAGTATGAAATGATTTCAGATCAGAAGGCGGTTTTCTCGAGTTCGGAAATCTTACAGTGAAGAACATGAGAGTAATTCCCTCCTTCCATCTCCCTCCATTCAGTATCTTGTTTAGATCGATGGCACAGCTGATCCTTTGTTCACTGTTACTCATCTCGAATTGAGAAGGACTGACGACCAGGTATCAGAGGTACGGTAGTCAGAGGGATATTGTAAGTGACCGATCATGCCATCAGCCTCTCCACATCCAACATTGGCAATGGGACTGGAGGACATACTCTGACTTGCACTGGCCGTTCCGTGTCCTCAGAAGGTATAGTATACATGGTATTCGTGGTGAGAGTCGTTCTTATTTGTTCAGGGCCCGTCTTTCTCCTTCTCCAACTATCGTTCACTGCATGGATGGATGTGGAAGGACGGGTGCACTGGTCACAATCGAGACTGCACTCATGCAGTTCATTCGAGGTTAGATCTCGCTGAAGTATGTTTCATGATTGGTGACGATTGGAATTCCTGTGGAATTGTGAATATGTGACTGTTAAGATATGTATTGGAGTGTATAGTCATTGTCTCGTTGTAGGTTCTCCTCAACCATCAGAAGTTGTCTTTGTCTCTTCTCTCTTCACTCGACTACAGAGAAGACATTCCATCTCAACTAACACTCAGTATCTCTTCGTCTACAGGTATGCATGAATATCGAGTATCTTTTTGGACGTTTAATGGGTTTATTGGAGTATTCAGTCTATGGGGACTGTAGACAAGGGAGAGGGGATGCATTCTTTATTTATCACCTTCTCAACATCCTATATGAATCATATACTCGATCCCGCTCTAATCATCCTAGTGGGACCATAATCTACTTGATCTAGTACTGATTAGCCGGGCTTCATGGCCATTCTCAATATTTGTAATACATTGTATTTGAGGGTCCTTCTCCATTGGATGCAACCATATGTGACTTCTCTCAATCAGAGATTCGCCCTTGGAATCAGTTGGTTCTCCAAGACTGGATTCGTACCCAAATATGACAAGTACGTCAGGGAACACACCAAGATTGCCCCTGCATTCTGAGAGGAAAGATGAGATTACGGTAGCTGAATTGAATCGATTGTTTGAATGAATGTGTGTTGTGATCAATTGGATCTTTTAATTCTGTGCGTGTTTCTCAATACTAAGACTAGTTTTAGACTTTATGCAGATTACTGTAAGAGTAAGACCCCTAATATCTTGTGAAATTCGAATTGTTTTATCATACATCTAATAAACATTTTTGCAACTTTAACCACAATAAATCGTTACGCTATCGAATGTCCTGTAAATAGTATTGTAACACAACATTTAAAATTCGAGAGGTTGAAGTGTTAATATTTAAAAAAATAGTGATAGAGCTCATGTTCTGTGATTTGCATCTTCATTCTTGCAGTTGTCTCACATAATGAATGGTCGTTGTTTGTACCTCTTTGTCTTCCTCTTTCGTCTCTTTCTTACTTTTGATGCCTTGCCATGCTACGAATACTTCACTTCATCGACACAATATCTGGAGGAATTGAAATATGACCGTATGGAGTCAGTCGAATGCGAACCGGGAAGGGTATGTCACTTAATTTATTGAGCGACAAGCTACAGTATCTATCTACAGACAAGTGTTTTTTGAGGAGATTTGTTCTGTAATGCGTATCGCGAATGATTCAATGTATGCAGTTATCCTTGGATGCACTGACTTATCGAATACAGTATACAATTGTCTCGCGGCTACTCTTCATTCTGGCAAGACTCATTCCCTTTAGAAGGGTCATAACTGTATTGTCCATTCAGAAACAGATGACTTCATTCACTGTTGGGACATCAATCCTCAATTGTGGTTTCCCTCTCAACAGGCATTCATAAAGGGAAGAATGTGTTGTTGTGCAGGGAATCATTGTAACAAGATAGAGGTACACTCATTCCCTCCTTCCCTTTCTATCCTCATCCATCAGAATGTTCGAACCTTCGATTCCCTTATTCCATTTGATGCAATTCATACTGCAACTGTGAGTGTTCACTCAATCATAGTGACTCTTCTTCCTTCCTTCAGTTGCGTACCTTCTACACATATTGGTATTCTATGTGTATGGTCAGTCACCCTTCCATTCCCCCTTTCCCCCCTTCCCTCCTCAGACCTCCTGTGTCTTCTGTGGCATCGCTGCCACTGTTCTCATATACAACATCATCATCTCCTACACTTCACCCGAGAAGGAGGATGACGTTTGTCAATTTACACTCTGCACCACACCTCATGTTATCACAGGCAGCGTGGCAGGACCAGCCGGTGTGGAGACCGAAGGAGGGAAAGGTACGGTAGATAACGAGAAGGGTAGAATGAAGGGGAGTGTGTAGGTATCGTGGACTGAAGACTCTGAAGAGGAAGAAGAAGAAGTAAAGGTTCCCGTTAGAATAAGTAAGAAAGTGAGGGAAAGGAAGAGGGTACGGTAGAAGGGGAAGGGTTGAGGTTATCAAGGAGAAGGCTCAATCTGAGTCTGCTACTATCAAGAAGAAGACAAGGAGAAGACTGAAGAAGAAGGTGAGGGATACGGTAGATGACGGTGTGGGAGACAGAAAGATTCAGCCAGTGAAACCGAAGACAATATCGATGGAGACACAGGAAACACAGGAAGAATTGACTGGGAATGAAAGTGATGGGAAGGAAGGGAAAAAGGAAGATAAGAAGGAGAATGAAGTGAAAGAGAAGGAAAAGGAGGAAAAGAAGAATGAGAAAACAAGTGAGGAAGAGAAAGAAGGAGAGAAGACAGAGAAGAAGAAAGAAGAAAAGAAGAAGGAAAGTGAAGGAGGATCGGTAGGAGAGGGATAATAGTCTACAATTGATTGTTCTCTTTAGTTCTTCAATCTTCCCAAAGGTCCTCGGAGATTGGCCAATGGTCGTATGCAATATGTATCAATGATCAATGAGAACTCATCGTATTCTGATGATTGAAAAGAGAAGAAGAAACTACGATAAAAGTGTTTATTGACATTCACAAGGCATCGTTCCATTGCCTTGAGAGTTGGTTGAAATATGCGTCTGCTGAAGTGGATTCCGTCTCAATCGGGGCACCTTTTGTTTTTGGAGATAAGAGTCTGAATGAATAGTCATTTGGTTGAGTATGAGCTGTTTACTTTGATGCTCGTATGAAAGTGAAGAAAGAGTTTCTCCATTCTGGCAATGATACCATTCCTGCTATTGCTGATGCACATGTTCCACTGGAAGAGTTCGTGCATTGAAGTGTGTTTGTGAGTATTGTCACCATGTGAGACACAAGTCGAATGTTGCCCTTAGGAAGACGAGAGATCTTTCGTTTCTTTCCATGAAGAATGCAGATAGAATTGTACATGGAATGGAAAGTAGAATGAAAAGAAATGCGGCCATCCACATGTTACGAAAGAACTGAAATATTTGGATGAACTGAAGTGTGAACTTTAGAATATGTAGGCACCTTGAGTGCTCGTCTATTTTCTATAAGCTGATATTTGAGTGGAAGTGAGTACATCATTCCATGTCTGTATAGTTTCACTGTATGTTTCTCTTCCTCCAATTGTCGTAATCGTCGTTGGTTGATGGAAAAGAGATACAAATAGCTCTACAAATTCAATTTTTTTAGGGTATAAGTACTTCTTTCTCACCAAGGCAATGGACGCTAGAATAACGAATATTAGAGAAGCGAATCGACGATATGAGATTATACCTATACAATATTTCCAATATTTGGTCAATATTCTTTCTTACCCAAGCAACGAAATGCAGTTCCAACAAGAATAGGAATCATTGATGTGACAATGGATGTTAGTCCAACTCTTCTCGACTTCATCCCTTCATATGAAGAAATGTGTACACTCGCATATCCTCTTTCTATCAGAATCTGTAGTCCTCATTTGACTGGAACAATCGTTTCACTTACCATAATCAAGAGTGCTTGCAGGTACCATCGATGGGCTACATTCGATATTGTGTAGCATGAATAGTAGAGAATGTCATGTGGGAACATATCAGAAGATGAACATCATTCCACGGTAATCATTTCAGATAGACTTACTCTGTAATGGAAGAATGCCCGAAAGATGGAGAATGCACACAAATCGAGTCAGCGAATACACCATGTATTCAAGCACCATAAACTGTGTAATCAAAACTAGATTGAGATGAATTGATGATACCTTAACTCTGTTGATCAGGAGAAATTTAACTGTACTTACTCGTGAAACTGTGATAAATAGAGGGTAAACAGCTAGAAGAAAGGAAAATAGTACGGATGATTCCATAAGATAGATCATTTGAATGATAAAGTATCCATATGAATTGATTGCAGAAGAATCGTCACTATTCATATCCACGTAGAAAGTCCAATTGTTTGATAGGACGTACGATCTCATTCTCGACAATTCTCATGAGGGAGAAATACTTGTTCAAGGATGTGGGAAGAATGGGAGAATTGTAACCATGAACAGTGGCTAGACTGTCAAAACAACCATATAAATGCTATACCTAGTAGATATGGGATTTTGTACTCAGTATTATGGCCAAATCGTTCTCAATTTGTTCTCATGATTGATTTTTCTTTCTTTGGACGTCTGTAAATTGCGCTATTTTTACCATTCAGATGCCATATTTTCTACTGGTTGAATAATTAGTTTTCGAAGAATATGAAACAAGAATCTCGCACTTGCGGTTGGAGACAACATTGAAGTACATTTCCTTTCATTTGATTCCAGAAAAATTATACAAAAAATGGTTATTATCGTTGTGTGATTGTGCTATCTACTCGAACCGTACTGATTCTGAACGCAAAGACCAGAGAACACGTAAAATAAAAATGTGTATAATAGCACTTTTAAAAAGACGGCTCATACACATCTGATATGGATCTCATCCTAGCATAGTCTAATGGAACTACGCCTTCAGAATGGTTTCAAGATTGATAACGAAGAATTACGATTTTGTATTGCAACAGTGTGTTTGCAGAAGCTTTACTTAATCATACAGATCGAACAATTCAATGTTTTAGCGACAATATGGTTACCAGTACGTACATCACAGATAAAGCATGAGGAGTAGAGTGTAATGGAGAGTTGCGAAAGAGAATGTGTCATGGAATCGAAGAGAAACTTTATCTCATTTAGAATCCTCTGGGGTTGCCTGTAATGGGTGTATTACAGGTTGTTCTTCTACAGGTTTAATGAACTAACGGAATCCCTGTCCTCCCTGTCCACGTCCAAATCCTCCCTGTTGTCCTCTAAATCCTCCTTGCTGTCCCCCAAATCCTCCCTGATTTCCACCGAATCCTCCATGACCTCTTCCTCCTCCCGTTCCTCCGTGTCCCTTAGGTCCCTTGGGTCCTCCAAAGTGAGGAGCAGCAGCAAATAGGAAGGCACGTAGTTGGGGAGAAGAACTGTCCAGTTTCTCCTGAATCAGGATTAGTGGATGATAATGAATGTTGTGAACAAACCTTGATCTGTTCGAATGTTTCTGCTCTAGTGAGTGATTGGTCTTCCTCGATGGCTGCCAACTCAAATAAACACCTTTTCATTACATTTGAGAAGAG
The DNA here is from genome assembly GCA_014805445.1 of Diplogasteroides magnus. Taxonomy (NCBI): domain Eukaryota; kingdom Metazoa; phylum Nematoda; class Chromadorea; order Rhabditida; family Diplogasteroididae; genus Diplogasteroides; species Diplogasteroides magnus. Next base: position 27,313 of record JACMIF010000716.1, read on the forward strand.
AGAATGAGTCCATTGAAATGAGATGATTACCTCATTGAATGCAGTCTGCAGTTGTCCAATGGCCTCAGTAACATTCTGTTTGTGTTCCTCCATCTTGGACTTGACCTCATTCTCGAATGTAGTCACTTCTGCCTGTAAGTGAACATTCCATTCATCCTCTCTCACTCCCTTTTACAGATAGATTATTGGTAGTTGCCCATTCATCGATCGAAGTCTTGATCTCTGCCTTTGTCGCATTCTCATTTGACACAATCTACAATGGAGAAAGTGATGGATATTGAAGGAATAATGTACCTGGAAGAAATCTCTTCTGGCCTGAGCAGTTGCATTCTGAAGGAAAGGAGGAGGAGGAGGGAAGAATCCGTGTCCTGAAGGGGTTCTGTTAGTGAGATTGAGAAGGGAGGGTCACCTCCCCTTCCTCCGTGTCCTCCTCCTCTTCCAGCAAGAGTTAGGGCTGCTACACACGAGAAGACAATGAGAGAATAGTTCATTCTGAATAGAGAAAGACCAATGAGAGAACGGGAAGTTGTGTCTGTTGTGGTGAACAGAGGGGGTTCCTTTAATACTCGAGAGTGATCGAGATGTCCCTTCCCCTCTCTTCTCTCTATTCTCTTCTTCCTCTTCTTCTCTCTATCCATGACTCATTCAGGATGGGGGCACGACCTGTGTAGACTATTCACAGCTGTGTCAAATGCTCACATCTCCTTTTGTTACTTTCACTCGTTACAAACTCTGTCAACATCCATTGTATCCTCCGTTATCATGACTGCACAATCACTGAACTATCACTGGTTCTGAACCTGATCAGTAACCGTTCCATGAGTGATGAAAAACGATCCATCTATTCCTCCCCCGTTACTCGTACACTCATGTAATCTGTATGATAGTCGTTCATTCTCTTTTATCCTCATGTGTAGCAGATGTAGTGAATATTTGTGAGAATGGAAGTTATGATGAGGATGGATGTTGTCATTCAAACCAACAATAGGAGAGGACAATAATAGAGTCATTCGATGGGGAAACTCCTTGTTGAATCAGATGCTGAATGCATTCATTCATCTACTTTCCATCCGAAAGGGGAATGGTATGAGAGGTCAATCGGATCACGAAGATGATGAGAAACTAGATGGGAACTACGAACTGTGATGCCATTTCAGAGAAAGAGAATCCAGACAGTTCGTCTATGACGTTCGATTCCCACGACAGTTCATGTCTTTCTTCGACCTTTTCTATTGACTTCTTCAATATTTGTCACCTTTCATTTCCTCCTCATTCTCTAACTTATTTGTGTGTTTGTACTCGTATTCACAGTGACCGCAAGGAACGAAGACCACCGACTTTTCCTTCGAGAGTATCCAACAAACACAGTCAAATCAGAAGAAGAGTGAATGGAACAATTCGGGAAACTAACAATTATGTCATTCAACGAAAGACGTGATTGTGTTTGCACGGTCTCGTGAATACTGAATTCTGCCATAAACAATCTTTCACAATGGAAAGATCAGTGACGTTTCTCAAGTGTACAGGATTCTATTGTCAGAACAGAGAAAGGTCGGGTAAATAAACAGAAAGATAAGCTATTGTGAGTATGTAACACGATAATATCACATGCAAGGGGTGTTATGGGATTACATGGCTAAATGGAAGGGAATCTTTCTCGTCTGGTTTCTGTCGAGGGAAGTGTTTCATTCAACTCTACAGAAGGCACGGAATCACACTTTATCGACAAACACTGGCCAAGAACGATTGAGAGAATTCTTAAATAACTGTATGGATACTTGAATGATCATAAATAACGACCTCTCGAAGTGATCATTGGTACTCGTTGAGCTTCTCAGTTTAATTATTTTGTTATTCTCTATTTTCGCCATTACTTCTGTGACTCACAGAAATTAGCTAAGAATGTCGTCTAAGTCCAAATATTGCAAATGAAGAAATATTAGGGTGGTCCGAAAGTCATTGCGCTTTTTCGATTTTTTTGAAAAATCTCGATGGAAACTGAGTTGTGTTACTAAACAGCTATTACATAAATATGTTCAGGTCCACACATGTTTACCATTAGTGCGTGATGACGTCAATCCTTCTGATGACGTCATGGTAGTCGATTTCTCAACACCAATTTTGACCCCCAAAAACGATTTTTTGCCTTAACTCTTTTAGAAGTGTTCGTAAAATCGATGTTAGATATTCTAAAAATAGGTAATCATTTCCGAACAAACCAACATTGTTAGGGCTCATGTCCTCAATCCATATGAAAGTTATGGCCAAAAAACCGAAAAATTTCGAAACCTTCAATTTTGAACCTAAAGGCACCAAACTTGCCAGGAATATAGAGTATCACAAAAGAAAATTTTTGGTCCATAGAGCATCATTTTGCGCAAGTTCATTCAGAAGTTATGGCAAAAATTCCCGCTTCGCGAAAGAAAAATAACATTTTTGCCATAACTTCTGAATGAACTTGCGCAAAATGATGCTCTATGGACCAAAAATTTTCTTTTGTGATTCTCTATATTCCTGGCAAGTTTGGTGCCTTTAGGTTCAAAATTGAAGGTTTCGAAATTTTTCGGTTTTTTGACCAGAACTTTCTTGTGGATTGAGGACATGAGCCCTAACAAAGCCGAAATGTTAAGGAAATAATTACCTATTTTTGGAATATCTAACTTCAATTTTACGAACACTTCTAAAAGAGTTATGGCAAAATATCGTTTTTGGGGGTCAAAATTGGTGTTGGGAAATCGACTGCCATGACGTCATCAGAAGGAGTGTCGTCATCACCCACTAATGGCAAACATGTGTGGACCTGAACATATTTATGCAATAGCTGTTTAGTAACACAACTCAGTTTCCATCGAGATATTTGAAGAAAATCGAAAACGCGCAATGACTTTCGGACCACCCTAATAACACAACGATGTTCGAAAGTTATTCTTAATTTCTGACGATGAAAATTAATTAAGCATGTATAATATTTTATAAACTTTCATAATTTAGAATTATCGCTAAAGGTGCGAAAACGAGATGAGACCAAATTGACAACATTCCATAATTTATTACAAACTGAAAATATAAAACTACTTTCTAAGATACGGTAAGAAGGGATTGCCACTTGTATTGTTCAAATGTCTAATCACTCCCGCCGGTCACTCCTCCCCGCCCTTCTCGTACTCCTCATTCAATACATATTTGCCACAGGGAAGCGTCCATTCTCTCATCTCCCCTCATTTAATCTTTCCATACAACTTCAACACTTCTTTTACTATATTTTGCCATTTCAGAGTGATAATGAATCCCCGTAGACGATGCATAAAAGAACTGGATATGATCAGAATGATGTTGCTTGATACCCCGGTATGGTCTTTTATCCTTCCTCTGGAATGTTATTGATTGTTGAGGACACGGCCGGTCGCCTCATTCAATCGATGGCTGAAGTGGTCGCTTGTGATGTGGATGAGGTACAGTATTCCTCTATAGAATCCGAATGATCTCATCCATTGCAGAGTCGTGATTTGTCAAAAGCGATAGTGGAACTGCGTGAGGTTGTTGTGTCAATGAGTATGTCAACACATGAGAGTGTATTGTTGGTGGGTGATGACTCCATTTGTCTTCTATTCCATTCAATCAATGTAGATGTCACTCACTGCACTTGGTCGATGTATGGCATTTGGTGCTGAACAAAGACTCAATGAACAATCAATACGACCAATGGATAGAAGACTTCGATCGGAATCTCCCATGACAATATCTAAACAAGTCATGCTAAATAGTATGAGAGTGAAGAGGGAAGTGCCGGATGAATTCGAGACATCACAGGGAGATACAAGTGAGGACTAATACAGTATCACTGTCAATAGACTTCGTTTAGCTGCTGAGAATGACAATGGCGAAGTTCCTCCAATCAACGAAAACAGCGAGGTTTGCTCTCTCACCCTAATAATATGTATTATTGTTGTGAACAGACATCGGAGAATCCACCAGTGGATCCACTCCAAGAGTCCCCTCAAACAGTGAATGAAGAGCAAATGTGTGAATTGACTCAAGAATCGTTCCCAATTGATGATGAGGTAAATAATTGTCGATTTAAAACAACTGAGATAGAAGTATTAACTCAGGTTCCTGACGTTGCCTCCTTCGCGACAGTAGGCGGACTCGAAGAATCTTATGGTAATAGAGCACTGAGATAAAAGAGAGAATAATTGTAGATGAAATAGTTCGTGATGAGAGGGAAGAGGTGCCAGAGGTGATGACTGGTACAGAAGAACGAGACATCCACACTCCTAGCAATGATCATACAATGGACATTGAAAAGGAAAATGAAGAGGAGAACTCAAATCAAGAAAAGATGAAGAGGAGGGTGAGACTTCAATTAAGGTGTAATGAATAGGTGTTTGTTACAGAAGACATGGTCATCAGAGACATCGAGAAGATCAGGAAGAGTAGTGGCGAGAAGTGAAACGAGACCATTGTATGGATATACGAGAGGTTACAAAAGAAGCACAATAGATGCTGACACGAAACAGCCGCAAGGTTTCTATTATATTAGGTTGATGCACAAGTTCTTGTGAATGGTTTTTCCACATCGATTATCTTCCCACAGCCTGATATTAGCCATTGCCAATAATTATCATAGACTCCCCACACAAGACCTCATTAGCTGCCACCATCACCAGCCACTTTCGCAATAACGCGCCGCGGCGCGCTTTTTCGTAGTTGGCCGATTCGTCCGCTTTTTCCCCCGTTCGGAACGTTTAGACTCGTTGAGATATTCGAGGTAGCTCTTTTGCCCGAGCCAGGGCGAGTCTAAACGTTCCGAACAGGGGAAAAAGCGGCGCGTTATTGCGAAAGAGGCCGCTGACGGTGGCAGCTAGTGAGGTGGGAGTCTATGATAATTATGGGCAATGGTTAATATCAGGCTGTGGGAAGATAATCGATATGGAAAAACCATTCACAAGAACTTGTGCATCAACCTAATACATACATTCCATTAATTCAATGAATCGCGTGAACGCTTCACAAGCATTATTTTTTCAGTGAAAAGAGAAAATAAGATGATCGAAGCTTCAAAAGAAGCAAGCGACATAAGGGGCATGTTTATGAAATGCGGAACTATGAACCTCACATTTAGAGGTAAATCTCACAAGTACCGTGCTTGGTATGGGCCCGGCCAAATTAGATGGGTATTTTTTTGTTCGAAAGGTATACCGTTGGAGAAGTGCGGATCCAAGTATTAGCTGCTTCAAAGCCCTGGGGGCCGAGCCTGAGGCGTCCAAAGTCTGCATTTTGAAAAATAATAAAATCGGCTTAATCGACAGTCAGATTGAGCAAAACAGTTGTAAATGCATTGGGAAAGACTTTAACGAGCATCTTTGATCATTTGAGACCCTTGAAGGTCAAAATTATGCCGAAATTCAAATTCGTTGCACTCACACAAGACTCTCCTTTGCAAACCCTTTTAACAAGCAAAGCTATTGTGTGTTCGAATCCGCCCGATGTCAAATCTTTTTGTGCATTTTTGTGATCGGAAAAAAATACAAGTTCCAGAGTAGTGATCACTTTTTGGAAAATTTTTCCAAAAAGTGTCTGGAATTTGAAAAATCGGTCGGTGTTTCCATTGGAAAAATCATTCCCCCTTCATTTCTATTATGTACTGCGGTGGAATTCCAAAAAGCATTG